>OVBA01001259.1:0-46756 GCA_900406435.1 Lepidium aucheri
GATTGTGAATGAACCTGGACATATATAAGTCCAGGTTCATCTTCCTCGATGAGTAGTGTTCGAGATCGCTTCTTGTTAATCTGTAACAGAGAAAAACACAGAAAAAATTAGTGGATTCCGGGAAACAAATCCCGAAGAGAGACGTACCTCAATTGAGGTAACTCTATAAATCTCGTTGCGTTTTTCGTTTTCTTTTACGAACCTTCTTCAACTAGTGAGTGATTGAGAGTTGAGGAAGAGAGAATCATTCTTCTTCGATCCAAGCTAATTTTTGATCATCCTGTGAGCTGCATCAACATTATTATTCATCAAAAGAGAATATACAATGAGTTATATACATAAGGTAAGTAGTACAAAAGACTGCAAACTAAAAAAATTAGTGAGATAAATTAATCTCAAACCAACTTCTCATTACTTATAAGGAATAGAAACTATGCGATTCCTAATCACCTTATTGATGAGTTTGACAAGAGTAGAGGTGGAAGACCAATCACTATTGTGAACTATACCATTTTTCTCCTTCCAAATATAATAGATGGGAGACTGGAAAACCAACTTGATCAAGATGCTGTCAAGAAGACCAAAAGAGGAAGAGGAGATTGAAGAAACAGTGGTTTCCCAAATAGGTGTAATCGACCTGCCAAGAAGATTAGAGCAGAGATCCATCCAGATAGTAAAACTAAATGGACAAGCAAAGAAAAGGTGGTCTCTTGTTTCATCTATTTCAACACAAAGTACACAAGATTGTATTCGACCCCAAAGACACATTCATGAGCCAGTAGAAAGATGATTTCTAATAGCCAGTCATGATATAAATGAGAATCTAGGTATGCTTTGAGGAAACCAGACAATAGCATACCAAGGGACCATAGGACAAGAGGAACGAAGCTGCTGCCAAGTCTTGGAAGAAGAGAAAAAGTCACAAAAAGTAAAGTTATCATGCTTCCAAAGATAAATTACATGACCCAGACCAGGATCAGGAGTTGGACCACAACGAATCAGATCAAGGAGATCAAGAAAATGTCTCTCTGAGGCACAGGTAAAGGTCCAACTAGAGGAAGAAAAGGCATCAGCAATAACACCAGACTTTGATAAGCCAAGAGGGTTGGAAGGACCAAAATCATCAATCAGCTTACCAGCAAGAGACCAATTATCAAACAAAAATGAGGCTTGTAAACCAAAACAAAGCTTCACCTTAATGAAATCATATGCAATCACACAAAGCTTCAGAAGTTTATGCCACATCCTGAAACCTTTATCAGTGTCTTTTACTTCCCAAAAAGAAGAATAATGAAGAAGGTAATGACGAGTCCATGTAACCCAAAGAGACTGTGAAGAGGATTGAATCCGCCAAATAAGATGTAAGTTGAAAACTCGAGAAGTAATTCTCAAAGATCTAATATTGAGACCTCCTTCTCGTTTAGGCAAACAAAGATCATTCCAAGAAACCTTAGCTTTAGATGTAACAGTAGGAGAGCCTAACTGGAGAAAAACAGACCATAGACTCTCTATTTCCTTCAAACAAGGAGAAAAGAGTTTGAAAGTGGAACACCAAAAGTTAGAGATGCTCGAAATTACAGATCTAATCAATTGCAGTTTACCAGCATAAGAAAGCATTTTGACAGCCCAAGAATTTATACGAGTTCGAATTTTATCAATCAAAGGTTCAAAGTCACTGCGAGTCATGGACTTAGTCATAAGAGGAAGACCCAAATATTTAATGGGAAGAGAGCCAGAAGTAATACCCGCAGCAGTGATGGAGGATAAAAAATCTGATGAAACTCTACGAGCAAAGAAAATGGTGGACTTTGAGATATTAATCTGAAGACCATAAAAATGTCCAAACTCAGTCATCACATCGAGAACACCCTGAAGCGAATTAGTTGAGCCATCGCTAAAAACAAGTATATCATCAGCGAAGCTAAGGTGAGTAAGATTAATATCTTTACACAAAGGATGAAACCCAAATCTGGACTGTGCAACATACTAGTTAAGTACTTTGTAGAGAACATTGTTCACAATTACATACAGATAAGGCAAAAGTGAACAGCCTTGTCTAATTCCTCGAGCACTAGAGAAGAAGACTCCTAAATCACCATTAACAGAGAAAGAAAAGGAAGCTGTTGAAATACACAAAAATCCAATGGACAAAAATGTGTTGGAGCTCCATGGCTGTCAATACTGAGACAATAAAATTCTAGTCAACTGAGTCAAAAGCTTTAGCAATATGCAGCTCAATGGCACATCGAGGAGAGATGTTTGATTTATGATAATCCTTCACTACTTCAAAAGCCAAAAGCACATTTTCTAAAAGAAGTTGATGCTTTATAAAGGCAGTTTGATTAAGATCAATAGCCTCTAGAAGAATCAATTTGAGACTATTGGCTAAAATCTTTGAGATTACTTTGTATAGAATATTGCATTAAGCAATTGGACGATAATATTTCATTTCCAAAGCAGCAAAATGTTTAGGCACAAGAGTAAAGGTTGTAGTGTTAACTCCTGGAGGAAAGAAACTAAAGATGAAAAGAACTGCACAACTGTAATAAAATCTTTCCCAACAAGTGAACAGGCTGCTTTAAAAAATTCTGAAGTGAATCCATTTGGCCTAGGAGCCTTGTTAGAGGGCATCGAGAATAAAACATGCTGAATTTCTAGAGAGGATAAAGAAGCAATCAGCTTTTGGGCAGAGTGCAATAGGCAACAAAAATCTACAAGATGGGAAATAACTGGAAGAATATCATTAACATGAGAGTTAGAATGTTGCTATAAAAATTTGGTGAAGGAAGATACAGCTTCAGCTTTAATGTCAAAGTGATCACTGAGAATAGTTCCCGAAGCAGAGCGAAGAGATTTGATTGAATTCTTTGAATTTCGAGACTGAACAACTCGATGAAAAAAGTGGTATTAAGATCTCGAGCAGCTGACCACTTAATTCGAGATTTCTGTCTAAAATACTGCTCCTCAAAATGAGCTAATCTATGCCATTTGGTAGATGCTTCAGCTGCAGATAGAAGATTACCAGAATCAAGACATTGGAGAGATAGGTTCTGAGCACGACACAAATGGTCAAAAGCCAATTTAGTACGTGAAGAAAGGCCACCAAATTGGGACTTGTTTAGTTCACGAAGAGTAGGTTTGAGAGACTTTAACTTTTTGTAAAAAAATTGAAGAGCCGACCTAGATTGGAATAAAGGAGGAGAGCTATTCCAAATACTGCATCACGAGGAAGGAACTGTTCATGATCAACAATAAAGTTGAAGAATTGGAAAGGACGACGACGATGCTATAATGGAGGAGAAAGACGAACTAAACATCTTGAATGATCAAAGATGCCTCTCGAATCAAATTCAGCAAAAGAACTTGGAAAAACTCATAACCAATCTGCATTAATGAGAGCACGATCAAGTTTTTTATCCACTGGATTAGCAGCTTTCTTATTCATCCAGGTAAAAATAGGCCCTTTGAAGACTTAAATCACAGCCTGAAACAAAGCTCTGGCAGAAACGGATTCCTGTCTAGTCAATAGAATAATCTGAGATACGAGAATGCTCTAGAGAGGAGAGAGTGACATTAAAATCACCAAGGAGAATCCAGGGATGAGATAGATTAGCATAAGTAGATTTGATCAAAGAAAGATCATGCCATAAAACCTTTCTATCGTTTTCGAAGTTGGATGCATAAATTGTTGAGCAGATAAATGATATACCAGAGGAGGCAACAGAAATACCACAAGTGATATGCTGAGAAGATTTTGCTAGAAGAGTAACAGATATGTCAGCTGAAGAGCAAAAAAAATTCTACCCAAATGGTGCTGATCATAATTTGTAATAAATTGCCAACGAGGAAGACAAGAAGTCATAATGGAAGCACAATGACTCTCAGCCACACGAGTTTCAATGATATAACCATAAAATAATCTTTGATCTTGAACCTAGTTGTGCAAAACTGAATACTTAAGAGGCTGGTTAAAACCATGTAATTTCCAAAAGAATAGCGAAATCATTGCTTCCTAAAGGAAGCTCGTTTGGAGGTTGAAGAAATAACAGCAGAAGCAAGAGCTTTGTCATTTGTAGCAGAAGTTTGAGAAGGCTGAGTAGGTTGTTTGGAATCCTTAGATTTGTTCTTAGATCGAAGCATAGAGGGCTGAGAAGGATTCACTAATGCCTCTAGACTTTCCCCTTCTTCGTGAATATTTTCAAGAACCTAAAAACGGGAGGGAGAAACTGGTCGAGAAGAGGAGTTAGATGAAGAAGCAAATGACAGTTTATTACAATCAGCAAGCTTATAAGAGATACGACTTGATTTTCTGATGGTGGTCAAGTCAAGAGACTTACAACCATCATCATATTCCAATTGAGAGCACTTAGTCAGTTGAGTATTGGATGAATCTGAAGGATTGAGAGAAACAGGAGCAGCAATTTCCTGAGTCAGAGAAATAGAATTGAATGCAGTATCATCAATAGCAACAACCGACTTTGTTATTGGAACATGCAAGTTCTCTTGAGCAGGTAAGTTCTCTTGAGCAGTCACTTTAGAAGTCATAGATTGATTACCAGCAACATTAGCAAGAAAGCTGATTGGGTTCAAAGAAGCCTGAGAGTTACATGCTTTGGATTCATGTCCCCATTTATGGCAATGATCACAACGCCTAAGCAACCAAGGATAGGATACTTGTATTTTTTCTTCAGGCAGCTTACCAGCAGGGATAGTAATCCAAGAGGGGATGAGTTTTTTCATGTTCACATCAACTAAAATACGAGATACATCAAATCGGAGACACTTTTCAGTTCTTGGATGAAGCTTTTAGGAGAGTCAATGTGACTAGCTAAGAAGTTGAGTCCCTTATAGGAGAATAGATGACTAGGAACATTACCAAAATCCACCCAAAGAGGGATTGAAAGAAGTTCACGATCAGAGGAAGCAGACTCAGGAGACCTTTCACGAACCACCATAGGAAAGTCCTCAATATGCCAGAACTGACGCCGAAGAACTCTACCACAGATAGAATCATCATCAATACGAAACAGGACATACTTAGCAATAATTAAATGAGCATTAATCTTAAGATTCTTCTTAGAATTCTGCCAAATCTTATTAATAGTAGCGTGGACTGACCCAATATGTGGACATCACCAATAAAATTGCCAAGAACAAACAAGGACCAGAGAGGAGAAGAGTTTTCAAGTACATCATCAGGAATTATAGAAGACATAACACCATCACCTAATACATTGAGATCAATATTGTATGATATGACCGCGTTTGAAGATTTAGCAGCAGATACCCAATTTCTCGATGCAGGCAAAGTTGAAAGAGATGAAGAAGTAGGAGACAAAGCCGAAGCAATAGCCATGGAAGTAGAGATAGACAAGCAAAACCAAACCCAAACAAAAATCAGAGGAGCTTCAATAGAGAAACCGAAAAGGAGAATTCAGAATACCCAGCAAAATAGCAAAGAAGAAAAGAGAATGAAGAAAGAAGGATGAAGAATTGCAAAGAGAAAGAAAAGAACAAGATCGAAATCAAAAAATAATAACCGGAGACTGAAGATCAGAGACCAGAGATCGAAAATCTGAGATCCTCAAATCGCCTAATCGGCTAACCGTCAACCATCCTCATCCAATCAGTTCATCAACTCCAGTTAAATTCATTTAAAATAATTACTTATGTACATGTGAAAGATTCTTATAGCTAGTTGTGTAAAGAGCAGAAAATAGACAAGTCTTACATGAAGAACATGGTATAAAGCCAGGGAAAGCATGAGTCTACAATACATAAACAGTGAACTTTTGTGGCTAATCCTTCAACTGACATATCTTTTTCCTGTGAAATTCATATTACTCTGTTCATGATATTGTATAATCAGGTAGCTAGAATTTCCTTTAGGTGTGTAATAATTTTTTTATATATATTATTATTACTATTATTATTACTATTACTATTATTATTATTACTATTAATATTATGATTATGATTAATATTACAAAGAAATAAAACCGCGCGTTGCTATGGGATAACTCATATCTATAAAAATATATATTATGAGATTTTAAGTTATATTATTATATATAAATGCAACAAGTCAATCATTGTTGATTTTCTAAAAATATATAAAATTTAGTATATAATAATAGATGAATTTTTTAAAAACAAAATATATAAATTAATAAAAATCGTTTAGAAATAAAATTATTATTTTGAAAACATATGTAAAAAATAATGAAAATAGTATAAAAATTCAAATATTGTTAACGTTTAATTGAAATAAATTATGATTCTAACTTATATTATTACATATACATATATTAAAGAGAAATTTAAAACATACCTTATTTGATATACCCCTTTTCAAAAAGTATTTTTTTGAAAAGAGACATGCAAAAAAATGTATTTTTAAACTTTTCCATGTATTAAATAATACAAAAAAACCAATTTTTAATAATATTTGATTCTCCTAATTATCACATTGTAAGACATAATACATAGATATTTTTAAATATTAATTCTAGAATAAAAAATAAAAAATTAGGAAAGAGAAGTTACAATGAAAAGACACAATAATAGAAGACATCTTTTCATATATGTAAAGTTACAATGAAAAATCACAACCATAGAAACAATAATATCTTTTTAAATATAACTTCCAACAAAGGACAAGTTGTAACTTTTAAAATTAAATTAACTAAATAATAAAAAATAAAAATTTACAAATGAGAAGTTACTATAAAAAGACACAATAATTGAATGTTTCAAGATGATAATTTTTCATATTACGATTTTGAAGTAATGTTAATACAACATCTAGATTTTGTTTAATACAACCAATATAAACTACTTTCAAATGATAAGCATCAAAGTTTCAATATATAATTGATAAGTAAAAAAATGACTATAAACATATTTATTTCTTGAAAAGAAAATATAACAAATTTTCATTAAATGTTTATATTTACTTTTTTTTAGAAATTGTTGCATTGATATCATCACTCCAATTGTCTTTAGTTAAATTGATAATAACATTTATTTTTTATTATTTTAAAATTAAAGTTTTGTAAAACAATTTTAAAAGCATAAAATAACGAAACTCAACATAATACAATTTTGAATTCATCAAAACAAAAAAGATAGACTAACGACACTTAGTAAAACAGAATTCTTGACTCAACGAAACAAATTGTGAAAATAGATTTCAAAATGGATATAAATACGTTCTAAAATGTGCGATTGAAAATATGTTATGAGAAGTCATAATTTTATATTGCATGTGTATAATGAAAAGAGACAATGAAAAAAATTACAAAGAATAGTCACAACTTTACAAAATAAAACCATGATCATTTTAGTTATATATAATATATTTATCCATACATGAAAAGACACAAATGTACATTTTCTTAACTGAATTGTATACAAGTAACTTGAGTTAAATATCAATTGCAGTTATATTTTTATGTGTTTTGTAATTTTATTGAAAAATAATCTTAGACATGTAATCAAAGAGAAAGATAAAGAACTTTCTATATTTTTAAAAAAATATTCTCATGAAAATCATAAATCAAAAAATCAAAAATAAATCAATAAGTAAAACTCAAATTCTAAATGCGATATGAATATCGTAACAGTGATGTAGGTAGATCAATTGCTTAAGAGCTCCTCGTTACAGATTCTTGAGCTTAACTACTCATCCAATTTTAGACTGGATCTTTTTAACTATCTAAACAAATTGGATGAGGATCCGACCAGCATTTTGGGCCTCAAACCCATTATGAAACTGTAATTCGGATCGAAATCAGTAAACCAGAGTAAAACTGGTTGGATAAAAAATAAAATTAACCATAACCAACAACTCAACCGTCCACCACTTTAACCCCCACTTTAACCCCCACTTACCCCACTTCACTTTGAATGCCTTTCAACAATGGAAACAACTCCCGATTCCTCTAAACTTCCCTCTCGAATCCATCTCTCCATCTCTCTCGAATCTCTACGATATGCCTAGAACAAAAAACACAGTGAGAAAGAAGGAATGTGGTCCTATGATAATTGTTCAAACAAAGCCGGTTCTCGTAGAAAAAGAGGACAAAGAAGTAAAAGAAGAGGTAGAAGAAGAGGGAGAAGAAGAATTGTAAGGAGAAGAAAAATTGGAAGGAAAATGACATGTAAAAGAGGAAGAGAAAGAAATGGGAGAAGAAACGGAAGCGGAAGAAAAATGGGAAGAGGAAGAAGAAGCGGAAGAAGAAGAGGAAGAGGAAGAAGAAGAGGAAGAGGAAGAAATGGAAGAAGAAGAAACACAAGCGATAGAGGCAGAGGAGGAAGAGGGAGAAATGGAAGAAGAAGAAGAAGAAGAAGAAGAAACACAAGCGACAGAGGAGGAAGAAGAAGAAATGGAAGAAGAAGAAGAAACACGGCCAACGCATGACTCAACTCACGAAGAAGAAACCCATGAGAGCACTCGGCAAGAAGAAGAACCAGAAACGGTAAGACTTGAATCCTTTTATTTCAATTTGGGTCTATTTGGGAATCTGTTCAGATCCGTTGAACCTGTTAGTAAATAATTTTAGATAGTTTGAATATTTTTGTGAAATATCAGTTGATGAGAATGAAGGTGTAAGTAGAATACTTTACTGATGGCTTTGCAATTTGATTAATTTGGCTCAATTATTTGTGGTTAGCTCATATTATCTCTGTTGATGGATTTAATTATCTTAGTTTTGTCATATTGTTTTAGTTGTAGCCTCAATTAGTAAGTAGAATCAATTATACAAAATTTTGATTGATTGTGAGTTGTCTAAGTTTTTTTACAGAATTGTGGTTGTTGAATGTAGAATTCGAAAGATGGTGGAACGGAAGTGATACCACCAATTGAAATCTATCTTCCAAAGACGGAGTAGACAAAGACAATTAAAATCGCAACAAGGTGTTACATTTCGAAGACGGTCGGAAACATTGAGAAGATGCTTGACAACCATGAGATGGAGTGGTTCTATGAGCATCCTCAGTTTTCGCATTTTTTCATATGCCTAGGGACCCAAACCACCATTCGATGGGAACGTGGATGCTTCTATTACGTTTGGTAATAACCAAGAAGGAGAAAGAAGCATGGTTTGTTGTTAACGGTGTGCTGATCCAGTACTCTTTGAGGGAGCATGCTCTGATGTCTGATCTCCATTGTCACAAGTTTCCCAAGAACTATAAAGAGATTGGGGACTTAAAGTTCATGGAAAAGCACTTCAAGAAAGCCAAAGTGACACAAGAAGCCATCGAGAAGAAGTTTCTATGTAGGAGGACGTACTCAACGGACAGGCTGAAAATGGTAGTTCTTTATTTCCTCTCTTCCATTCTGAAGGGCAATGCAAAAAGAGGAGTTCAAGCGACCGTTGTTGACCCACTTATAAGGCGGATTGTATCTAATCCTAAAGATTGTGTTACATTCTCGCGGGGTAGGTTGTCTTTCTATGACAATCTAGAAGAAATACAGCGGATGATGAGACTCTTTAATGATGCTGCCCACCCCAAATTTTTCTGGATTTGTTATTCCCTTAGAGGTATATTCTAAATTCTTTTTACTTGTGTGCTTTAAGTTTCTTTATGGTTTTTGGTTAATATTAAAGTGATCTTATATTTTCATGTTTTTGGTTTAGCTTCTTGTATTTGAAGCAATACCAAAACTCATGGCGTATCGAGAAATAGTGAAAAATGCCCGAGCTTAGTGCCCAAGAATATGCAAATCTAAGTTTCGGAGGTGCGGGTGGAGAGGATTTCAGATAAAAGAAATAAACAAATCACTTGATATTTTTGATGTTAAGGTTAGTGTTAGTTGAACTCGTTGTCGAACTTGTTATTGAACTCGTTTTTTGAACATGTTATTGAACTTGTTGTTGAACTTGTGTGTTATTTAACAGGCGATTCAAAGCATTTTGAAAGCAACTAGAGATGAGGAGGGATTGATTTCTGAGATTCTTGAAGAAGATGATGCGCTTGGCACTATGGTTGATGGATGGATTAGGTGATTGGTGCAGTTTGAGAAAATAGTCTACTTCAAACAGACACATGATAATAACATTGCAGCTTGGCAGTGGAAAGAAGGTTCGACCTCTCGTGGTCGTAAGGCGAGAGAGCAGATAACATGTGGCTTTCAAGACCTTAAGAAGATGATGATCTTGGGCTTCAAGGAAATTAACGAGAAGCTTGATACCATGAACGGTAGACTGACACAGGTGGAGGAGCATATGAAGTGAACGAGAAAGGGAAAAGGAAAGAAGAATCAGAACCATGGTGGTGTTGTCTTAAAGGATGGTGACAAGGACGCAAAGAGGAAGAAGAGCATGCAGCCGTTTGAAGGATTTCAGTTAAGGGTAAAAGGCAGACAAAGAAGCGGGAGCGAGAAGGCTAAGATAGACTAAACAATTTAGTATTGTTTTAGTAGAACTGGTAATTTGGTATTTTGTCCATCATGTTTAGTGGTTTTGATTTAGACTTAACGGTTTAGTGGTATTGACTTAGACTTAACGGTTTAGTGGTATTGATTAGACTTATTCCAAATTGTTATTGTATTAGCGGTTTAGTAGTATTTAATTAAACTTATTCCTAATTGTTATTGTATTAACGGTTTAGTAGTATTTAATTAGACTTATTCCTAATTGTTATTGGTTTAGTAATCTTTTAATTTTGAGTTACAAATTAGGTAAAATTTACTATACCAATCAAGCATTCCTGATTTGATTAAAAAATGGCAAAACGTTTAGTACTAAATGCGCAAAACAACGAAACATCAAAAATTTGGGGGAAGCGTTTCAAGAATTAGTAAACGGCGACACTCTCATTTGGGGAAAAATTAAAATTAGGGTTCTCTCTTTCCTTTATCGATTGAGAGAGTGTAATGGGAGAAAGAGCTTGAGGAATTCCAACACAATGTCGATATGGGAAATCGGTAATTCTGATGATGTCTTTAGCAGCCACAAATTCGGGAAGGATATTCTATGTTTGTCCTCATGGATTTGAAGGCGTGAGTTCTTCATAGTTTTGTTTATGATTTTGTTTATGAATATGTATGTTGTAATTTGGATTTGTAATGCAAATATAGAGTCGATGGAGTCATTATTTTAAGTGGGCGGATCGTTCAATGTTGGAAGAGGTTGAGGATATGATAGAAAAGATTGATCAAAATGAAGCAGATGTAATATCACTTCAAAAGAGCATGAATACATGCATCAATGAGGTTGAGAGAGTGGGTGATGAGTTGCATGTATCTGTAGAGGCTCTTAAGAAGAATGTAGCAGATTGCAACATGGAGATCAAAAGCTTGAAAAATATTTTCGTTGATGTTTGTGTGTTTGTTCTCCTTTTTTTTGTTGTTTAAGTTTGTACAATAAATTTTTTTAGTTTTGCAAGTTGTATGAAAAGTATGAAGAATGTTTGTTATAACAGAGGAAGTATATCTAAAGTACAAAAGGAAGAAAGCGAGTAGTCGAAGAAGAGACTATGGAACAACAACATTAAATCATTAGTAAACTATGTAGGAGTCCATTACATTACTCAAGCTAGATAGAACATACATAAACATATCAACATCTCTCTTTTTCAACTATTTTAAGAACCTTGCAATCACATTTTTCAGCTTCTCAACCTTATTTTCAAGATTTTGGATCTGTTGCTTACTATTCTTGGCCGTGTACTTCAAGCTTTCCATCTCAGGTTCTATTGCGTTCTTCCAACGTATGCGTCAGTGGAATCCATCATCCTGTAAAATAAGAAGTGTTCTCAAGATGTCATTCACCATACAATAAAAGTGTTATCATTATCGATTTCGTTCTTACCCAGAATTCCTCACCAGTAAACCAAATCTTTCCCATTACTTGTGTGGTGTCTCGCCGGTTCTTTCCACCACAAAGGCATTGCGTAGGAATACCATAACCAGTTTCAGCTATCCAATATTTTCGTTGCTCCAAACAGTAAAATTCTCTAAGGTCCCTTTCATTCAGATCTTCATTTGGGTCAAACGATCTGTCACTCATGGTTCAATTCGATTATCTAAAGAACAAGAAGTAAAATTTAAAAGGAAATAAAAAAAAGAAATGAAATGAAATTTTGAATTTTTTGAGAGAAAAGGAAGGAGTTCGGAATTCGATTTTGGAGTTCTGAGTGGAGTGGATGTTTATTCTTGTGTTAGATATAAAGAGAAATTAAAATTTGGGTGATTCAAAAAATTTCAATGAGCAATAATCTTTGAATTTTTGGTGGGAAAAGTTCAAAAAATTTGGTGAAATTCAGCGAAATTTTTTGAATTTTAAACTGTTGATATTAAGTTATAGTAGTTAATTAGTTAGGAATAATTATACATACTTATACTTTTGCTATTTTAGGCAAATTTTTAGTTAATCCTATCTTTAAATACTTGTAATTAGTTGAACCAATCAAATTGTGGTATTCTTACTACTTGAAATGTGATTATAAACCCTAATTTTATAATATTTATTTATATAATTATACACCAATATTTGGTTTTATATTATAGTAAGTAGTCACAAAATAAAGATATTATAAGATCAAACACAGTAATTCTAACAAACTCTTATATAAACCGACATCAATATTAGTCAATATGTTATCATATGTAGGTATTGCTTTAACTTATCATAAATTAATCAATTGTTTGACATAGCCAATTAATACCAATGAAATTTGACCTTATCAAAAAACCAACTAAATATGTTATGTTTACCTGAACCAAATTGAATGAAATATGTAGGTTATGCTTTAATTTATTATAAATTAACCAATTGTTTGACATAACCAAACAAATGAAATTTGACCTTACCAAATAGAATCAACAAAATTAGTTAAACCAATGAAATTTGACTTTACCAACCGAGTGGTTTCAATAATGAACTTTCAAACCGTCATAATCTATTATATAATGATAACATATATGCTAATTTCAGAATAATATAAGAACTTTCGACCAAATTTTAATGGATATAAATATGTATACTATTTCGTTCAAGTTGTAAATAATGTGGATAGAAATATGTATATCCAATTTAGAATTATAGTTGATCGCCAAAAAAGAAAGAATTAAAATTGATACATTATAGTCATATTTTTATGTTGACCTACTCGTATTAAAAGATGTAGTCAAATCTTTTGTCTTCCCATCAGAAGTGAAGAAGTGAGAAGTGACTCAAACTGACTCAATCACGTGTTTATGTTGTCCTCTCCAACTGGCTCAAATCTTTTCGGAAATTTTTTGTACAATAGGGCCCACATGTGTTATTGCGATATGAAAGAAGTGAGAAGTGAACTGACTCAAATTTGGATGTGTTAACTGACTCAAATTTTATTTTAGATAATGGGCCATTAAAATGTAGCCTAATATGGGATGGTGTTTTAACAATCACAAAAACTCACGTTTAATAAACGTAACCCAATATTATACGAACATTCAAACGGTAATATTGTACAAACGTCAACAATATTATACGAACATTAATACCAACTTGTCTCGACCAAAGTCTACAATATTATATGAACATCAATACCAACTTGTCTTGACCAAATGCTACAATATTATATAAACATAACAACATAATATTATACGAACACCAACACCAACATCACGATGCAACCAACATCACAGATCCACACAACTCCATGCAATCATTGTCACCGACACAACTTCATGCAACTTATGGGATCTGATTAAAACAAAGTCACAAATAATCAAGAGTCTTACGTACTAAATCATCACCAACGTACAAACAAAAAAACTCAACACCAAATCATACATATGAAATCAATCCTGGGAGAACATCAGTACCGTCATGCCTATGGTCCCGTGTTGCTACTATTAAAACAGTCCTCCAAATTTAGACTGGGTACTGACCTGTTACTCGTTCTACGTCGCTCACCGACCGATGGAAATCGATTTTCTTGAAGTTGTCCTTTGTTTTTCTTGAGTGGTGGTAGTAAGACACACTTTGCTAAAACTTCATCCGAGATCTCTAACCATCGAGACATATGTGGGACCGAAAACATCATCTAACTATACGCCAAAGTCCATTGATCAAGATGATAGTATTCTGTGCATAACTCATGTATATGTAGGTCTTCTTCCTTGTATGGACTACAATTGTACATGAAATAGGCAGCTATTGCATGGACACAAAGGTACTTGTCAAGATCAAAACGCTTGCAATCACAGGTATTGTCCCTCAAAATCACAAGGTAGCCCTTACCATCGGCTCCAAGGACATTGTACATACGCATGTACAAATTGAGCTCAGTAACGGTCAAGCGTTTTGCCTCAACGTATTTACCATGAATTATATTCTCCACATAAGGAACTAACTTTCATGCGTTCAATGTTCCAATGTTGCGGTGTGGGTTAAACCACTCCCCCATTTTTCCAATGATAGTATTAAGCAAGAGTAGTAACGACTACTTGCTCGACTTTGTGAAAACATTATTCAATGATTCTGCACAATTCGTCGTTGTTATATTGTACCTTGTTCCGGGAAAGTAACAATGAGCCCACTTTTCCAAGCCAACACTTTCAACCAAATATGCTACAACTTTAGGATACCTATCTCTAAATTCTTTGTACTCTGACAAAAAGTCCTCCTTAATATAAATCTGAGCCAATTGCCTGAATTTTGCCGCAACAAGATCTTTGTGCACATTAGGAGCATGTGTTCTCACGTTTTGGGATAAATGATAGATACAATATTCATGTTATGCACACAAATAAACTTTTTCGACTGCTTTGATAAGTCTAGGATTTCAGTCACTAAGAAAAACCAACTTCGAATCACCTGGTATGACAGTTTTAAGAATGGTGAAAAACCAATTCCAACTCAAATCATTCTCACCGGCAACAATACCAAAGGCGATCGAGTAATGATTCAGAGTTGGATCCTGAGCAGTGGCAATAATAAGACAACCCTTATATACGATTTTTAGGAAAGTTGCATCCACACGAATCACTTCCCTCATGTAACTAAACCCCTCAACAAAAGCTCCGAATGCAATGAATAAATACTTAAATTGATTCTCGTCATCCAAAACCAAGCATGTTACAGAGTTACTATTTGCTTTCTTCAACATATACAAATACAAAGGCAACATTTTATAACTATCTTCCGTACAGCCACGCATAGCATCAACAGCTTTACTTTTTCCTCTCGAAGCCGTGTTGTATGACACCTTCAGTCACACCCTTATTTGCACCAAATTAATAAGAGACTTAGGGGAGGTGTATCCAATTGACCTCGTTAATCTTGTCTCCCTAAAGATGAAATTACATCCAAAAGTCTTCTCCTTCTAACATATGAGGTACTAGCTGAAACCCTAGAGCAAGAATGTGTTTTCTGATATACTTTTAGTGACCAACTACCTTTACTTTTTTCTGGTCGTGCCACTCATAAGTATCACTTGCAACCTCGTTGACAACATCTTAAAACATACCACCAAGAATCTGAGTTCAACACATCATACTCAAAACATTTGTTAAGTGAAGCTCTTAGCACTACTTCTTTAACTTGATGTTTACACACAAATTCTTGGTTTAGTTCAAGACCAATGCCATCTTCCCACTCCTCTACAAATTGAGAATCTTCCTCTTCTCTATCCGAAGAATTACAGCCATCACCATCACCTTCGACACGCTTATTTAATGCCGTTTCCTCACTAGCAATATTCATACACTCTTCAACATCATCATTCCGATGATCCCTTTCGTCCTCATGAATAACAATTGCTTTGCTCGTTGTACCAATAACTATCTCATAATTATTGTTATTTTCTACCAAACTACTCGGCACTACTCTTATATCCTACTCATCGACACTCTTATCTACTTCCACATGCAAAACACTTCTTAAGTGACCGACATCCATGCTACATAAAAAAGTCAACATCCTCATCATCACAGATATACAATTAATTTATTGCACCAACTGCCAATAGAATAAAACTTAATTTGATCTTTGTGTCTATATCCATACCAAGCTTCTAGCGAATCCTTCCTTCTAAAACCAAGTAAGTAATATCCTCAATACTCGATGTTTTAAACGTTATGCCATAGTTAATAGCATCATTTGCTTTCCACCTAAACCCTTCTTCAGTTTCAACGTAATAACCACCAAATTCGAAATGAACGCTCATTGTAATCATTCAATATGCAATAATAAAAATTAGTTTAACCAGTTATACCGCAGTGCAAAATTCTAAATTCAAACAACCTCTACACCACCACGAAAATCATGATTTTAAAATCCTCTACACCTCACTCATCGCCTCACATTCGGATTATACAGCCCAAAACAAAAATTAAAACCCTAGGCACTAAGAACAACTCATGTTACGTAAACACCACCTAAACCCTAGCCACTAACAATATAATAACTAACATCATTGTCTTCTAAACCAAGCAATAAGATACAAATATGATAAAAACTCTCACACATCACACCAAATAAGTCTCACCACTTTCACTTTCTCTTCAAGTTAATAACCTTAAAAATCAAAAAATGTAAAAACAATGGAGTTGATCCAAGCTTAGCTTAGAGAAAATTGAGTACACCACCAATGCCTCGCCGGAGATCTCCACCAGAATCAAACACCAGTTCTCTGTGCTTCTCCTCAAAATAAAATTGCTGCTTTTGGTTCTGAAGAAGAAGGAAACATATGCTCGTCCGTCGTTTTCTTTTGTGAAGAAGAAAGCGGACTTCCATTTACTGCTTCGGTTGGTATGAGGGTGGTTCTGAATTTAATAAACCAATTGTTGGTTAGATTTTCTCTTAACCAATCTATTTAGATTTCAGATAAACCAAATTTTAAAACCAATTGAAACTTTCTCATTCGACAGAAGGGTCCAAATTCATTAAACAAAAATATGAGGAGTAATTGTGACTGAATAAGAGTAGATTAATTTTATGTTGTTTCATTAAGGGTAGTTATGATTATTGTTCGATTTAGGCGAAGCCCAGAGAGATTTTTGGTGATCTCTTCTCCATCTGATGAGAGATCAAATTGAAATTATAGCTACGTTCCAATTGCAAGATACTCATGTTTTACTATGTCCGATCACTATTTCCTTTGTTGGATAGAATCTACCATTATTACCCAGAGGAAGAAAATCTTCACACCTGGTTATCAATCTCAAATTTATGATTACCATTCAAATTATCAATCCACAAAGGCTATTTCAACCCGTGATTTCGTTGACTCATTCAAAGATAGGATTCAATATTGGATATTACCAGGTACTTTTCAAAATCTTCATCTCATATTTATTGTGAGCTTCCTGATGATACGCTTAAATGATAGCGAAACTATTCTCATTCAAGCAGAAATAGGGTTATTTGATTCTCAGTATTTCATTTTTATTCAAAGATTTTTATTCCATATTCTCTACTGAAGATTTCACAGAGGGTAAGCATAATCTGCGATTATTTTTACAGCTTTTTGATGATTTAAATTTAAATCAATCTGATTTTCTGGAGCTAAATCAGGTCTTCATCTTGAAACTGATTCTCTGTTTTCTATATAAACAGGTCTACACGATGAAATTTTCCATAAGTCTCGTATATTTTTCTTTTCAGTTTTTATTCTATATTATTGTTTTTGTTTTCCTACGGCGAGGTTTTCGATGGCTCAGATAAATTGGGGAAGAAGATTCATGAACCTCGATCACCACCACGTAAATTGAAGATTAAGCCCCACTTATTAATAATTTGGCACTGCTTGCTTGTTCATCCAAGATTCTTCTTGGCGTTGTCTTAATCCACAAGTCCAAAATGTTGATACCTTTGTATTCATGATGCCTCGTTTCTAGAAGGTCTATGATCGGGTCAAAGGTCTCAATCTCGGCAACGGACGTTTCCAATTTGAATTCAAGTATGAAGAAGACATTTATTATGTTCTAAGACTAGGCACAACATATTTTGATGGCTGGATGGTATCATTAGCACGTTGGAAGGCCATGGCTGACGCTAATTATCCCAATACAATCTTATTTTGGGTGAAGGTAACCAGTGTGCCTTTTGAATATATTGTACAAGATATTACAAACTTATTGGGGAGACGATGGGTATTGTATTAGCCATTGAAGAAGAGAAACACAGGGTTGAAGTTGAATTCCCTTGCTCTAAACCACTTATGTTTTCATCAGCTTTGGAATTCCAAGAAGGTAAAGAATCTCAGCTCCTTCTTGAATATTAGAAATTGGAGGGTATTTTTGATCTTTGCTATAGGTTAACACATGAGAAAAAGAGATGTTATAAGATCCAAAAGGAGATCAAGGTTCCAAAGGTTGAATCTAGCGATAATCACTCATATTCAGGAAGGGTCAGAAGTTACAGAAATATTGTGAAGGAGGATAACAAGAAAAAAGCTTTAATTACATGAAATGGTATTGTTGGTAAACGGTTCCAGCAAGGAGAATCTAGTAGCCATAATCATTGCTGAGCCTCAAATTCCTACTGGTCTTGGAGAAATTTCCGCCTCTCTGGGTGAATCAAGGAATCAATTTTTCTACTAAGAAATCTAGGAAGTCTCTATTGCTCATTGATATTAAACCTGAATTTTTGATTCTAGTGGTCAATTTTCCAGCTGGTGAAGTGGCAGCAAATTTCATATATGTTTCATCACCATCAAAGGTTGCTTTAGATGCACAAATTACAGATGAATTAATCATTATCGAGAAGAAGAATGATGCTGTAAGTAGAGACTCTACTTTTACTGATGCTGAATTGGATAATTTCAAGAAGCAGGTTCAGATTTAGGATGTTGTTGATCCCCAGTCCATTGTTAATGTCAAAATGCTGGTGGGTCAATCCAAACCAGCAACTCATCTTCGTGGTGTTAGTATCAGGAAGATGCACTCAATTAACATGATGTCTCCAAGGAAGACCCCAAAAGCAAACAATGCTAAAGGTGGTAGGAGCAAAACCGGTGGAGAAGGTTCTAAGAAAAATTAATATTATTTATGTTTAAGACACTTTGTTAAAATTTCCAAGGTTTAAGCAATCGAGTCTCTCTTAATTATCTTCGAGAACTTTGGAAAATTCATATACCATATTTCATTTTTCTTTCTATAATTAAGAATAATAATGTTTTTATCAAAAAAATTCAATGTCATTTGGGTTTTGATATGCTTTTTTGGTGGAACCAATTGGGTTAAGTGGCGGATTAGCGTTATTATTTCCGAATTGTTTCATTGCTGTACTAAATTACAAGGACAAGAGAATGATTGATATTACTTTAGATATTCAAGGTCAAAAAGCTCATATTACTTTTATTTATGGAGAACCAAATCAAAGCTTAAGAGATCAGGTCCGGGAACGTTTAACTCGATTTGGATTAGTCTGAAATACTGTGTCTAGTTGTAGGTGATTTTAACAAATTATTGGGAAACCATGAAAAACACGGAGGGAGCCTACGTCAGGCTTCATCCTTTGTCTCTTTCAATCAGATGATTCAAAACTGGGCTTAGTAAATTTTTGACATTAGGAAACACAGTGTCATGGAGAGGGGTCCGGAATAATGGGATTGCCCAATGTTAATTAGACAAAGCATTTGGTAATAAGATTGGCATGATCTGTACCCTCATCCGGAGATAAAATATTTAGATATGAGTGGATCTTATCATCGACCAATAGTGTGTAGATTTAACACTCAAGTATTTCATAGGAAATATCAATTTTTATTTGATAGCCTGTGGATTAGAAAGAAAGGCTTTTAGGAGTCGATTGAAAAAGGTTGGAAAAGGGCCTCTTGTCGTCCTAACCTTTCTTTCTCCAATCGAATTAAACTTTATAGACGTCACATTTCCATATGGCGCTATAAAATATCCCATCAGGTCAACAAATGATTAAGAAATGTCAAAAAAATTAGAAGATCTTCAGAATGATAACTTTGCTTCTTTTGAGGATATTAGTAAAGCTAAGATAGAATTGAAAATGACTTATGCTAAAGAAGAACATTTCTGGAAACAAAAAAGCCGCAATAAATAGCTTACTGAAGAGGATAATAACACCAAATTTTTTCATGTTCAAACTACACAAAGAAGAGCAAAAAAATAGAATTATTGGACTACATGACATATTGGTAATTGGCTTTCTACCCATGTGCAATCACTAAAGAGGCTGAGAGATATTTCTCAGAATTATTCACATCAAATGGGGAAATTATCGAGAATAAATCACTCATTGAGATTATCCCTCTCATTACGGAAGAGGATAACACTTCTCTTATTAAACAAGCTACAAAATAGGAGGTTAAAAAGTGTTATTCCTAATGGACCCTGGAAAATCACAAGGACCCGATGGTATGACAGCAATATTTTTCCAAAAATATTGGGAAGTAACTAAACCCGATATTTTGATTCTAATTAATAATTTTCTGCAATCAGGGTCATTTGTAAAAGATCTAAACAAGACAAATATTTGTCTTATTCTAAAAGTATCTAGACCAACGAGAATGGCAGAATTTAGGCCCATTAGTCTTTGCAATTTGAGCTATAAGATAATCTCTAAAGTCTTATGTCTCCGTTTGAAGAAAATTCTTCCAAAATTAATTTCACAGACTCAATCGGCCTTTGTGACAGGAAGATTAATCTCTGATAATATTCTGACTGCCCAAGAAATATTTCATGCGCGTCGAACAAATAAATCTATTAAGGGCAAATATATGGCTATTAAAACAGACATGAGGAAAGCTTATGATCGAGTAGAATGGAATTTTGTTGAAAGCCTTCTTTGCAAGTTAGGCTTTCAAGAACATTGGATTACTTGCATTATGCACTGTATACGTACTGTAGAATATTCTACTCTATTGAATGGTGCCCCCAATGGGACGATAGTCCCTAAAAAGAGACTTCACCACGGAGACCCCCTATCGCCATATATTTTCATTCTAGTTACTCAAGTCTTGATATCAAAGCTCAAAAAAGCAGAAAATGAGAAATTAATATCGGGAACTTCAATTGCGAGGATTAGTCCATCGATTTCTCACCTTCTTTTTGCTGTCGATAGTCTTTTCTTCTGTAAAGTGAATCGGGAAGAAGCTACACACATTCTCAATATCTTAAAGGATTATGGCAAAACTTATGGTCAGCAGATTAATTTGATAAATCATCTATTCAATTCGGACATTCATTTCCATATGTGGATAAGAGAGTTATTCATCAGATTCTAAATATTCATCGAATTCGAGGCATGGTTTCTTATCTTGGAATTCCACAAAGTATTGGTGGAGCAATAACAAAGGTCTTCACCTTTATACAGGAAAAGCACCAAACCAGAATTAATAGTTGGACCTCTAAATTTCTTTCCAAAGGGGGTAAAGAGATACTCATTAAGTCTGTTCTCACAGCCTTGCCAACTTATGTTATGTCCTACTTCCGTTTGCGGAAGACAATAATTTCAAAATTAAATGCAGCCATAGCGAATTTCTGGTGGAGAAATTTGGAAACATCAAAAGGGATGCATCGGATGAGATGAAAAAAAACTTTGTATCCCCCAAAAAAAAGGTGGGTTGTGTTTTAGAACTCTTGAGGATTTAATTTCAGCCCCAAAAAAACTTTGTAACTTTGGAGATTACTAGATTACCCAGAGTCATTATTCTCCAGAGTCATAATGGTAGAGAGTCGGCTAATGATTCAGATTTTCTAAACCCCTTTTGATTATTATATAAATTCAGTTGAAAAACAAATACGATATAAATAAACTCAAAAGGTGTGATTATAAAGAAATATAGCTATTAAGTTAAAGATATAATGAAAAAACATAACTGTAAATTATGTTTATTCATTATCTAAAGGGGCTATATATAGGTTTTAAAAGGTTAGATCATGAAGACATGAATCCCTTTATAAAAAGTTACAATCAAAAGATACAACCTAAAATTGCAAATTCAAATGAAAAGTCACAAGCGTACATTGTCTTTAACGAGTAATATGAGTAAAAATATAATCATAAAATATCTTTCTTTTTAATTATTTTTATTTTAAAGTAATGAATTTTGTAAGATAATTAAAAATATAAACTAATGACACTCGTTATAACTCAATGTATTTGATATTCATCGTTAATGAAAATTGTTTTGAATTTTATAAAATATGTTCAAAATATAGAATAATAGCACTCAATAAAACATAATTGTCGATTCATCAAAACTAAGCAGATAGAACAACAACACTCACTAGAACACAATTCTAGATTCAACAAAACCAATTATGGCTCTAAATGGTAACAGAGTAATTGAAAAATTCCTCAATTCCGCGAATTTTTCCATTCTTTAGTTAACAATCACATTTAATAAACATTACACGGCTTCCACTATTATTTCATTTCTTTATTAATATTAGTTTCTGTTTACAGCGTTGCATGTGCATATGTATATATATTTTTTTCTATTTTATTATTGTGTCAAAGATTGTTATTTTTTCCAACTCTTTCCTTTTTTTTTATCATACATACAAAAACTATTTTTTTATAGAAAATATATAATTGTATTTTAGATATTTCAGATTGATTTGTGATTCGGTTATGATGAAAAAATTTGAAATACAAATACCTAAATTATATTTAGTTATTTAGGTGATTCTTGTTTAGTTTTGTTTCTTCTAATCTAGAAAAAGTTCATATTAGTTTCTAGGTTTGCCAAAATATACTTATGGCTTAATTACTACAGTTAGCTATCAAAACTATTATACATCTCCAAATCCTAAAAAATTCAAGAGAAACTTTGAAATATGGACCAAGATTTATAGTTACATTATCTGGATTTTTTTTTAAAAAATGAACCTATATGCAAATGATATGCCAAAATATATATTTTGACCAACCAACTATATAAATTAGTTATAATGAATTAATTTAAAGAAATCCTATTAATTATATATATATATATACATATATATATATATATGAAATATTAGTTAGTTATTTTAGAGAGTTTTTATAATATATTATCTAATTATTCATTGGGAAAAATACAAATTATTTCCTTATTACAAATACACAAATTCTGCCAAATTACACATTTAGCAGAATTCAGGTATCACCATTTGACTTTAAGTAATTCTGCAAGATTCAGCATAAAAAAAAAAAAAAATTCTGCCAGATTCTGCATCTGCACAACTTCGGAGTTACCATTTACACCCTATGAATACATATTTCCAAATTGGATATAAAAATATTTTAAAAGATGCGATTAAAAATATGTCATGAAAAATCACAATCATATATTGCATATAAAGATATTTGTTAGCAAAAAATGCATTTATTCTTAATGAAAAGTTACAACTAAATAAACATAACTATATATGAAAAATTATGAATGAAAAGACACAATTAAAACTTATATATGGATAGTCACAGGCGTATAAAACATAACCACATAAATATTTTTATAAAAAGACGCACTTAAAAAGACACAACTGTACCTCGTCTTTATTGAGATTATTATACTATAAAAGATTATTTTTTCACTAAAGATATATTAATCTGAAAGTTGAACACAACCATCTTACAATGAGGAATACAAACAAGACGGGCGAAAATTGGAAATATTTCCGGGAAGCTAGCCCAAATATGGGAATATGAAGCCCTCGAAAAGGGAGTCTAAAGAAGAATAGACAAAGAACCTAGATAAGTTTGAAACCACAAAGCAACTAGAACTAAACCATAACTGGAACTCCAGAACCAATATCAAACTGCGAGCGACCCAAGAAGGTTGTTGTAGCATACACTGTTGAAGCCTAGACTGCAAGAAGCCAAAGAAAGAAAGCAAGACCAAGGACGACCTCAGAGGCATACAAGGATAAGAAAGACCGTGGAACAAAAAAGAAACTGAAAACCGATTACCACTTCAAGCAACCACACGAAGACAAAGTGAGCCTAGCAAACACAAACCACAAGGTTATCTTGAACAGCGCAAAGGGAAAATTTCAAAAGGATGTGCAAAACTTACACACAAACATAACGCATTCACTAAAACCATCTATCAGAGAAAGTCAACTAGAACCTCGTAAGAGAAGAACACAAACTGAAACCACTGAATCATAAAATCTTTTAAACCCTTAGAGCTTTAAGGAGAAATGTAGATGAACACCCTCAGCAGAATACCATCCAATAGTCGAACCTCAAAACGAATCTTTGGAAAACTAGAACACAACGCCAAAAGACCAGCAACTAAGAAGAAGCTGAACTAGAAGCCACAGCAATAACCAATACCAAACTGATGCCAAAGGAAAAACAAGAACTGGCAAGTACAAGTACAAGATAACCATTGTTCTATGCCAGATCAATGAAGCATATATTGATCTATCGAGGTTCAAAGAAGATCTTCAACTAAACAAATGAACATAAGAACTATGTAACTCATCTAAGCCGGACAAGGGAGGAGAGATCGATGATACCTCTGATACAAACCCACAAAACAGAGCCAAAGAAGCATCCAACCGTGAAGGAGCTTTAGATCGGGTGATAACTTCAACAATACTTCCTTCACAAGGGGAACGGAGCGGCGAAGCCAGAGAAACCTCACATGATCTCAAAACTGATTGGAGACCCTCTCTACCCAGCTAGACTTCACCCACGTAACAGATCTAGATACATAAAATGGAACGCTGCTTCGCTCTGCTGGATGCGTCGGATCCCGTATAACAGTGTGCCCTGAGTGGCGGAGCAGTATACCGGCATTCAAATGCAAGGGATGAGAAGATGTTGATGTCAGAGCTAAAGGAGCCTCCAGCGTCTCTGTCAATCAATTTCACCAACAACGGCGCAAGAGTTCTTTTTGTTTGCCAGAGAGAAGACAGGGTTCGCGTAACAAGTCCTAACCTTGTTATTATTATTATTATTATTATTATTATTATTGTTATTATTATTATTATTATAACACACTCTCAAATGCATGTTCTGAGAACACATCATTGTTTGATTTATGTGATTAGTGTTAACCATCTTGAATGAACTTGAATGCAACACAAGTAGCACTTGATTTCTCATAAGTATCAATCGTCCATAATGTTGACATATTGCTATATAAGGGGCATCAACTGATTTAGCCTGCTGATACATAAGTTCTCCTACGCTCTTTGACCTTCTAACATATAGTGAAACAGCCTTTTGTACGCGTTTTACATAAAACGCATGACATGTAGCTATTTTCCATAGTGTGCAGAACCAGAAAATATACCATCAACTCACCATGATATAGCTGCACAACAAATTCTAATGCTTGTACCACACTTTCCACACTCGATTGCAAGAGTTAGATTTCAAAAACACCAAAAATAGTTCTTAGTTTGATAGCACAGTTAAATTTCAAAGGTTTGGTAAAGATATCAGCAAAGCATAATTTAGTGCACACATAATTAATTATTACCAGTTTTTCTTCAACAAGTTCATGAATTAAATGACGTCTAGTCATGATCTGCTTAGTACAAGAATGCATGACATGATTCTTGGCAAATTTATGACACTTTTATTATCACAATGGATGAGCAAGAGTTCAGAGGGAGTGCCATATTCTTCATCCATCTGTTTAATCCACATAAGTTGTGTGCAAAAACTACCCAGAGCAATGTATTATGCTTCGACTGCAGATAGAGATACACTGCTTTTCTTTTTATTTAACCACAAAATCAGACTATTTCCCATAAAGAAAATCCCCGGTTCTACTTCTTCTGTCATCTAAAGATCCTATTAATCTGCATCACAGTAGCCAACCAAACTACTTTTTGTGTCCTTGGAATAGTAGATACCTAGGTTTACTGTTTCTTTCATGTACTTGATGATTCGTTTGTTTGCCAGCAAGTGATCCTTCTTTGGCTTCGCTTGATAATGAGCACACACACTCATGGTATAACAAATATTTGGTCGAATTGCTGTAAGATGGAATAAACTTTCAATAAACTTTCTCATCAACAGACTCGCATGAGTCATCTTTAAACAACTTCTCTTTTGTAACCATTGGAGTTCTTGATTCTTTACTTGATGTAAGACCAAATAGTTGCACCAAGTTCTTGGCATATGTTCTTTGAGTGACAAATATTCTTTCACATATCTCTTTGACTTGAAGTCCAAGGAAATAATTGAGTTCTCCACACATACTCATTTCAAATCCATGAGTTATCACCTTAACAAAAATCATTAACCATGGTTTGATATGTAGACCTAAAGACAATATCATCCACATAAATTTGTACTACCCTAAAGTCTGTCTAAGATTCTTGAATGAACAATGTCTTGCCAATGTTTCCATGGCTGTATCCATTATCGGCCAAAAATATTTCCAGACTTTCGTACCAGGCTCTAGGATTTTGCTTAAGACCATACATGGCTTTGTAATGTTCGTAAACATAGTCGGGATGCTTTGGATCTTTGAATCTTTTTAGTTGTTCAACATAAATTTCCTCTTGTAGCCACCCGTTTAAGACCTCACATTTCACATCCAATTGATGTAGCGTGAACTGATGTTTACAGGTCATACCCAACAGGAACCTGATAGACTCAAGTCTTGCCACAAAGGCAAAGGTATCACCAAAGTCAACTCCCTCCACTTGTGAGTATTCATGTGCAATGAGTTGTGCTTTATTGCGAACAACATTACTATTTTCATCGATCTTGTTCTTGAATATCCTCTATATTCCAACAGCATTTGCATCTTTCGGTCGTCGTAAAATTTTCCACACGTTAAAGCGCTAAGAATTTCTTATTTCTTCTTTCATAAACTCAATCCATAACTCATCAAGAAGTGCCTCTTTATGGGTTTTCGACTCTATGGCATATACAAAACAGGAAAATTGACCAAGTTCTGCATTCTTCTTTCCTCCAGCAAGCTGCTTGAAGTCAATTTGTTTTCCTCTCGTCATTTTATCACTTTGTAAATCCCCAATTACATCAGTCTGGGAATGATTTCGATGAGTACTTATTTCTCTGTCTAGTTGATGTCTGAGTCTGAGACAGATGGTTGTAGGTCTTGACTATCTTGAGCCTTTGACAGTAATCTAATCAGCTGAGAAGATGAGTCATCAAATACTACATTCACTATTTCTGTACCATCATATTACGCTTCTTGAAAACTCTGTATGTTGTACTGGTACCTGAGTATCTTAAAATCATCCCCTTATCGCTTCTTGAGTCAAACATACAAAGCTGATCCTTGTCATTCAAAATATAGGAGACACAACAAAATACATGAAAATAACTTACAGAAGGAGACTTTCCTTTCCACAGTTTGTATTCTGTTTTGTTGGTTCCCTTTCGTACATATATTATGTTGATGATGTAGCAAGCGGTTTTGACAGCCTCCACCCATAAGTGTTTAGCTACTTCATTCCTATGTAACATTGCTCTCGCCATTTCCCATAATGTCCTGTTTTTTCTTTTGACAACACCGTTTTTTCGGGACTGTTAGGTGTTGATCATTGGTGTATATTTCCTTCATTTCCAACGAATTGACCATACACAGCATCTTGAAACTCACCCCCGGGATCGCTTTGTATTGTCTTAATTTCATCATTTTCATTTTTGAGCGGAAGAGCAAAAATCTTAAAGCTTTCAATAGCTCATTCTTTTCTCTCAAGAATCTAACCCAAGAGTAATGAGAGAAGTCCTCAACAACCACCAGTATGTAGTTCTAACCAGTTTTGATCTCAACTTAAATAAGACCAATCAAGTCCATGTGGACAAGTTCTAAATGTGACGTTGATTTGACATTGTGAACATACCGATGTTGAGTTTAAACTTCCTTTCCCATGTTACACAGCCCACATACAAACTCTTGATTCCCTTGGAGCTTAGCCAATCCTTGAACAACCTCTTGATTTGCTAATTTAACCATTGTTCGATAGTTCATTTGTCCCAACTTTTGATGCCAGAGCTGTGCCTCATTATCTTTAATTCTGCTCATACACTTTAGTTAAAAAATCCACATATAGCAATTGTTTCTTGATTCATTCCTTCCAGAACTACAGCTCCCTAACGGTTGAATGCTTTACAACCAACTTTTGTGATTGTGACATCTAGATCCATGTCACACAGCTAGTTGATGCTGTTGAGGTTTTCCTTCAATCCATTGACAAAATACACACCTCTCAATCTAGGTTGTTCACTTCCTTTTGTATTTTCTTTATCTTTAAATTCACCTTTTGCTCCTCCTTCAAACAGTACTCTTCCCCAAGAAATCCCTTCAAAATTGTTGAGGTTGATTTCTTTTCCAGTCATATGTTTGGAACAGCCATTGTCAAAATACCAACGTTCAGTTCCTGATTCATTCTAGTCCAAAATTGCTATGAATGCAACTTGGCAGTAAAAATTCTGTTTCTTGACCCATACCCTGTTGTTGTTTCAATAATCCTTGTAGTATTTTTGTTGTCCCCAAATTCTCTGAAGACAATTCTGGAACTTGTAACACTTAGTCCTAATGTGATCATACTTTCTGCCACACCATCATTAAGGCAAGTGTTCACTGTATTCCCTATAACCATAATGATTGAAACGATCCAGAATTTGTTGTCTAATAAGCATTTGTGTGGTGAACTAAGGGTTATTTGCTCCTCTGTGTATTGAGCAAGAGGTTGATCCTTTTTTCCATGGCTTTAAGAAACACAGTGTTTGAAGTTGTTTTCTCAACTCTTCAATATCCCAGTCCCCAGTTTGCTTTATTTGTCCATCCAAACTTCAATATTTTTGAGAGCTTAATGTTCTTCAGTTGTTCAGAAAGCCGACTTTCAAGTTATGTATTCTTGCCTTTTTCAGGTTTTAGCTCTGTGTACAATCTCAGAATTTTGTCTTGCAGAAACTTGTTTTCTCTAAGTTCTTCACTATAATACGCAACTCTTCCTCTATAGATACACCTAGATCGTCATTTTCTGAGTCCTGATCATCGTCATCTGTAGAGTCCTGATTGCCTTCAGAGCTTTGAGCAATGTTAATCATAGAGCTTCGGTCATTCTCTTCCTTCTCAACAGCCATTTGAATCTCGTCTTCAGCATCGATAACCCCAAAATTTGCCACAAACTCCTTTAGGATATCCTCCTCTGATTAATCTTCTCTATCATTATCGCTCCATCTTACAAGAGAAATTTTGTTCATTCTCTTTGAATTTCCGATGCAGTTTGTATTTGTGACTATAACCTTGGCATTCAAAGCATTTGAAATCCATCTTCCTCTTAGTTGTTGCACAATCTGCTTTAATGTGTCCATGTCTTTGACACTCAAGAAATTATTTGTAAGTCGTATGTTGATTTGTGTCTGGAATCTATCTGAACCCCACGGAATTTTCTCTTTTCTGACCTCTCTTCAGCTTCCTTATATACTTCTTTACCACCAATCCAACTTTGTCGTCCAAATCATCTTTCTTTGGTTTAGGTTTCTCCTTAGTTATCAAGGAAATTCCCTTCCCGTGATTTGATTTAACTCCCTTGTTGAGTATTTCATATGCCTACTTCATCCTAACCACTTGATCAAATCTTAAATTCAATTGAGTTCTGTGTTACTTCAATAGCAGATCGATGAGCGTCGAACTTGGTTGGAATACATCAAAGAAATTTCTTCACAAGCTTCTTTTCCTTGTACGTTTTTTCCTAGATCAAGTGCCTCATGTGTCAGGGCGTTGAGTTTGCGGCTAAAGTCTTCAATAGTTTCGTATTCTCCCATAGTCAGGGATGCAACCCGTGAGACGTGTATGTTGATCCTCATCTGTTTCACACTACTAGTTCGTTCAAAATAAACCTTAAGAATATCCCATCACCACAAGAAAAGTCACGTTTTGAGACTACATGATCAGTCTCAGTTTAGTAGCACTTCGCTAAAGTGAGACTTAAGTGTGACTGATAGAAAATGTTGCAAAGTGTTAGTCACACTTTCGATCAATCGCACTTCAGTCTCAAAAGTGTCACTCTTGAAACTCACTAAAAAATCTCAATGTACGACTAAAATTGCAACTGCAATTGTCTTCTCAATTAGCGACTGCAATATGCGACAAAGTAAAATAGTGACAACCAAAGTAGTTGTACTTTAGAATCAAATAACTTAATCACAATTTGAGACTGAGAAATCTGTTGCAAATCAGTCACACTTACTCAGTGGCAAATTGCATATTTTTAGTGGCAAATTAGTCGCACTTTCTCAGTGGTAGATGAGTCGCACTTGATCACTGACAAATCAGTCGCACGTTTCAGTGGCAGATCACTCGTACTTATTCACTGGCAGATCAGTCGCATGTTCTGAGTTGCAAATCAGTCTCACTTGTTTACTGGCAGATCAGTCGCAATATTTTAACAAAATATAATTTTCCAATATCTATATTTAAATTTTTTAAAAAATTCGATTGTCTAAACATTAAAATTTGTTAAAAATAATATATATTACCGAAACAAAAAAAAATTTAGAAACACATATTTTAAAATACATAAATTGTTCAAATGAAACAACAACCAAATAAAATTACTTGGGATTAGTAAAACATAGATCCTGGGGGGAATGGTTCGGTCGGATTGGCTGCAGAAGAAGAACCTGAACCATCATGCCATGGAGGAGGAGGAGGAGGTATCAAGTCAAGTGAGTGGGGATAGACAGTTTCCTCGCTTGCAGCAACTGTAGAAGCTAGAAGTTATGCTGCTTGAGTTGTGTCATTTCTTGCCCCACGGTTTGCTTTTAGTTTGTTGTCTTTTGATTTGGATCTCTTAACTGCTTCTTAAAATCTGAAATTGTATATGCTTCAGATGACAGGGCGACCCCTTGTTCTTTGATGAATTGTAGCTCATGCGGAGAATTTCAATTCTGTACTAGTTGCTTATTCTGTCAGGCAATGTATACTGAAAACAAAAATAATGTTAAAAAAATTAGTAATAAATTATTAGATAAAGTAAAACAATTAAAACAAATACCTCAAAGAAAATCTTGTCCTTCTGCTCTAGAGTTACCTCCAAAGTCTGAGAAGCATCATCTGGTAAATCAGTGTTATTGTGCATCTGAGACTGCATGTGGTCACTCAACTTCTTGTGATAAATCTTGGAAATTTGTTTCATCTTCAAATCCACAAAGCTCCCATCCAACGACCTCGTATGTGAGACTTCACTGATCATAGAATTTCCTTTCAATAAAACTTCCTGCAAAAAAGTACTATAATATATATATATATATAAGTTATACGAATAAGAAACACTTACAAGATCACACTGAACACGGTATTGCAACATGCTTATGGGGTCTGAGACTATCACGTTCGGAATATTGAGCAGCGTGGGTTTTCATGTTCTTCGCCTGCGCCGCCTCCGAAACCCAATGCTCATATAATTTCTCATATACATTAGCCTCCATGAACTTGGGACATTTGCCTTTTCTCCTAGCTTAGGTCACTATTTCTTTCATCCGATTGACACCAACTTTATGATTTCAGTACTTTATATGTTAATAAATACAAAATTAATGAAAACTACAGTAAAAAGAATTCATAAAAAAATTTATTGCGAATTTGACAAAAAAACATCTCAATATTTTAGAAGGGTATTGGTCCAACTCAACCATGCATCTTTATACCCTTCCCTCAATATTTTAGAAATATAAGAACTTTAAAAATACATTTTTAGTGTACCCCTTGCAAAAATGCGTTTTGAAATTTGTCTTTTCAAAAATGCCAATTACTAACTAAAAAATGACAAAAATACCCTCAAAAAAATTTTAAATAAAATTTTTATGTGATTATTTTTTCACAAAATAATTTTTTCCCGCCAAAAAAAATTATGAAAAAGCTTTTATAAAAAAAAATTTTCTACCAAAAAAAAAATTTCCGCCAAAATTTTTACAAATTCGTCTATGAATCTTTACAAAAGTTTCATAAACATCTTATAAATTTTTATAAAAACCTTATAATTTTGATAAACACCTTATAAATTTTTATAAAACACCTTATAAATTTCTTATAAACACCTTATAAATTTATAAGATATTTTATAAATTTTATAAGCTCTTTTATAAAACCTTATGAAATTTTATAAGCTCTCGTATAAACACTTATAAATTTTATAAGCTCTCTTATAAGAAATTTTATAAAAACTTTCTTGGAAAAATAATGAGAGAAAACAAAAATTAACGGAAAAAAAAATTTTGACTGGAAAAAAAACTTTCAACGGGAAAAATGTTTTTTGGCGGGAAAAACGTTTGAAAAATATAAAAATAAATAAAAAATAATTATCCAAGAGTATTTTGGTCATTTTTCCATAATGAGAGACCCTTTTTGAGAATATCCAAAATATGAGGACGATGATGAAAATATTCTTCTTTGAGGTTCATTTTTGTAATTCTCCCTTAAAAATATGTTTCAAAATATTTTTGTCACGGTCTCCTAGAAAACATGTAAAAATTCCTAGAAACAGACATCATAGTTTTCAAAATTCAGAAAAATCTAAAAAAAATTGTAAGAAAATCTACAAATTTATAGAAAGGTTCTTTAAATTCATAAAATTCAATTAAAATTCACAAAAATTTATACAATTTTATTAAAAATTATAAATTCATAAAATCAAAATTATAATTTTAAAAGTTCATAAAAAATCACAAAACTCTTAATGATTCATAAACATTCAAAATATCCAAAATGTCATAATTAATTATTTAAAATTCATATAAATTCATAATAATTTGTATGTAAATTATATGAATACAGATTTATTAATATTCGAAATCTAGCAAATTAAAATTCCATAAAGCTAACACATAATTCCACCAAATCTAACTCATAAATCATTAATTTTACGTAAGTGGCTTTTAGTCTAGTGGCAGGGGTAAGTCCACTAAATGACAGGCGCACTTGCACATTCTGGGATCGAGTCTCATCGCTTGCATTATGCAGGAACTTGGCTTATGGACCGGTCAATTGTGGCCCAATATTATTGACAAAAATAATCACTAATTTTACTAGTAATCTACTTAAAACAAAAAAAAATGAGAAAATTATACTAAATAGTTCTTTCTTTCGGACATGAATCCAATTTGGGAAGTTTTTGTTCTTGATCTGGAACTAATAATAGATCTTCTAGAATCATTTGAGGTGGTTCATGTTGTTGATGTGAAGAAAATCATTCATTCATGTTTTGTGGATTTTCTTCATTCCATGAAGGATTGAAATTGGCTGGTACAAAGCCACTGGAACGACCAGTGTGAGGACACACCACCAATAGCCTCGCCGCCATCAGAGCTGAGGTCACCGGAGAACTCGTTTGCTCTCCACTCCCTTGAAAGCTTTTTCCAGATCGTCCTCCTCCTCTCCTAAATGTTGATCTACCCAAATGAGACATAATTTTGGTGTTGATTTTGTGAGTTTTGAGATATCTGAGTGAGAAAATCATGTGAATTTGAGAGATTTGCAAAACTAGCTTCAGTCTATGTGAGGAAGAAGATGAGTCGATAAGTATCTTTTAACGTCTGCGGCTCCACAATCAGTGGCAATTTAGTCGCACTTTATGTGTAGTCGCAATTAGTCACATTATTTATCATGAAAATAAAACGTGTAATTGAAACGGTTTCGTGAAATACATGGAGGAAGATATGAGTCGCAATTCAATCGCATATTTTAAAGATTTTTACAAAAAATTTCACACACAAGGACTCAAAAATTCTGCTGCATGTATAGTTAAGTTTTTGTGATAGTCTATTAACCACTGGGTACTAGACTCTTTTGATAATTAATATACGGCTGCTAACATATTTAGTGTACTTAATATGCTTGGCCCATGATATTTTCCTATCGCTAAACATCTACAACACCGGTTGTGTTATTTTTAGTTCATATCTCAATTGTAGGATTATACCACTCACATTTTGAAAAGTGTTATTTTCAAATTAATAATTCAAGTGCATTGAAATTGAAGGAAATATGTTATGCTTCCGTAAAACACAGGTTCATCAGATGCTTTTGAATAATTTTCCCCTTTCACACATACGCCATAATTGAATGTTTTCCTTCTACATCTATGGTCTCGTGAATGAAATAAATATCCTTGAGTAAAGTACATGGGCCACAGTATCAGCTTCTTATCAGGCCCTTGAACTAGTGCGCAAACCCATATTGGCCAGATGATTGAAAAATTTGATAAACTAACATGTGAAACAATATATATATATATATATACTACTTATAAGTAATTACAACTATCCATACTAATATTTTAATTTTACTTACGTAATCTCTAAACCATGTAGCAAAATCTGCATCTTTTTTCCATTGAACTTGATTTTCAGTTAGTTATGGATGACAATGATGAAAGTAGTCTTCACACAAGCTGAACCCATATATAAGGAAATTATATAAATAGAATATATATATATATATCATATATATATATAATATTTGGTAATTATATGGATACCTCTCTAGTAGATGAAAGTAGTCACAATTCTGCAACATATATATGCATGTCCATTAGTTTGGTCTATATTATTTATCCATATTTGTTTATTTCCCACTGGGATGATCGACATGTGTAAATATATCGGGTACTCCTTCTGTAGGATATACAGGGGCTTCAGCCTCATCATATCTTGATGTCTTTTGCAAAAATAAATTTGTTAATTTTTTAATAATATGAATACTATTGATAAGAAAGTAATATATATATATATATATATATATATATTTACCTTTCTTTGGTTCGGACAGGCGAAGGCAAAAATTACTCTGAGAAGTAAGATATCTCATCCTTCAAATATGATTGCACAATCGACCTAGCCGTATATCTCTCATTTTTGAATTACTTTTTAACATCTTAAAAAATTATTCAAATGGATACATCCATCTTTACTGCATATTGCCACCGAGTTCAGCTTTATATGGTAAATGTATAGGTAGATTTACCATCACATCGAACATGATAGGTGAGAAAATCTTCTCCGAATTACATAGTATTAAAATTATATTTTTCTTCATCTTCCTACAACATTTTCTTGCACAAATCTTGAAAAAATCCTCCAAGTACTATGCAAACATAAATATCAGTATAACTTGTTAATTAAAAATAGCATATATATATGTATATGTGTGTGTGCTAAATTATATATATTGATAACTAATTAAGTACCTGATAAGTCAAGATGTACCTTTTGTAATAAGAGTTCAGCCAAGATGGATGGAAATAAACGTTCCATGAAAACTTGATATTCATGACTCTTCATCCTTGAAAATTTTTCTTCTTCTATATCGGCACAAGTTACTAAATCTACTGCGTATCCATCTAAAAATTTAATATCATGTTTAAGACATGCTAATAAACGTTCTTTTGTTACCACACTTAGTCTGAATATAACTTTTTTTGTGAGCAAAATTGTTCTATATCCAATCTTATCTTAAATGTGTCTTCTGATTTATTTTTACGTTCATCAGAATATTAAGAAGACGTCAAGAACATCCTTCGCTATGTGCATCAGATAAAGACAATGTCGTAGATTGAAATCTTTCTAATATGGAAATTCCCAAAATATGCTTTATTTGTGCCAATTATGCCACTTCCAAAATCCATCTGCTTTCTCCTCATGTTCGTTTCCTCCACAGACAAATGTTTTTGTTGAATGAACCTCCCTTATTTACTGATTGTACACTTTATCACCAGTCAGTGTTGGGGGTGGATACTGATTTATAGCATCTTTTCCTTTCAATATTTTTTTTCCTTCTGAAAGGATGAACTAGATGAAGAAACCTTCTGTGATACCAAACCAACACGTCTTCCATCCATTTGGTAATGTTCATGCTCAACTTGATCGTAATTCTGATCATAAATCGTGTTATGCTGAGTAGAAAAAGTATCATTTACCATCCCTACATAAGCATCTCGTACATTACAAACTTGTTCTTGATTATTACTTCTATCATGACTTTCACTACAAATGCCTAAGTCCACATTCAGATCTTCCCTATGCATGTACCAAGCATAATAGTAAATTATACATCCTTGACTAAATAGATGGTTTGCAATTTTTTGTTTCGGCTAAATTTTATTATTTTAGCCCAAAATACATGGACAATAAAACTTACCTCTATTACAGAGTGCTAGCGGCTGATTACTAGCAAAATTCATGAATTCATCCACTCTAGTAGCAAATTATGACTAGATGTGTCTTGTTTCTTTGTCAATTCTTCTATATATCTACTCCCGAAAATTTGTCTAATTATAATTCCGTCCCATTTTTTTATATAAATTTTTTTTCCCTCAAAATGGTTTTTCATTATTTTCAAGTGTGTTTGGGAATCAAATCGCTGGTATATTGTAGGAAAGTTTTGTAACTGAACTGCTACTAAAGGGCAACTGCAATGTGCAATTGAATATTCAGTAGTACATTTTAGGTATAATTCGGTAAAAGTTGTAAATATAACATTTGTAACTAAGTTGTTGCATGCTACTATTGTGCGACTAAAAATTTGCTACTAATAATCAGTCGCACTCTAGTAGCAGATTTGCCACTGATGTGTGACTGATTTTTTAGTCTTAGAATAGTCTTCACATTTGTCGCAAAAGTGTGAATGATATGTAACTACTTTATTCAGTTACAAATGTGCGATTGATGTATAATTGATTTTCTGTAATCGCACATTAGATGCACAGAATTATCAAATCAGTTGCTAAATGTGCAACTTTATATTCAGCCTCACATTTCAGTCGTGAATTGACTGTTTTCTTGTCGTGCATGCCTCCTTCTCTGTTGTGCATCCTTGGACCTTTTGGAACTGGTTTATTGGCAGAGAATTGAAGATTGCTAATAGTGCTTTGAAATTATACATGGATTCATTTTTTTCATGAGCTGTCCAACTCTTTCTAGGATTCAGAACCACTTCTCCATCTCCATTCTTCATTGTTAGTGCTATCCATCTATCTTCAACTGCTCCCCCATGCTTCTTTATTAATCCCTTTGATGACTTTTTTCATTTGAACCTTCAAGTAGTCATATTTGTTAGGATCAAGTTTTAGCGGTTCCTTGACAGCCATGAATTGATGTGTTCTCCATACTTTCCTCAGAATCTCACCTTATAAACTTAGATGTAAGGCTCTTATACCAAATGAAATTGTATTGTGAGACCACACAACTTTCTGATAAAAAATGGGCTGATCAAACGCGTTCTACTAGCTTCATTAAAATGAACTTTTCTTACAAAAGCCTCACTTTATTGGATTTAACAACCAACCTAAAACTAGAAGAAACCCTTAAACAAAACTAACACTCAAACACACAGGAGATTTTCTTCTCTCAAGACACAAACAGTCTCTCCCCCAATATCTCTATAAGGTTGGGCGGCTTCTCTGCCTCCTCTCCGTATTTATACAGGCTTCACCTAAACATAGGATCTCTATCCCTTTGATTATGGAAACTTTACATAACTCCGGAATGGCAATAAAATATTTGGCAACAATTGTACAATTCAGGAACTCATGTCCACATCAGTTTGCTCTTGGTTTCTTCTTCTTCTCTCCATTGTTCCTCCGACCACACATCTTTAAAATCCTCCATAAACGCGTCATATCATGAACAAAATTTGGCATCCGCTGCATCGCTCGATTGAGAGGTCATCCAATCCTGGGACATGCTTACACTTATTGAAAAAAGCATTTGCCCTAGACCACTCATATTTTAATAACATTTTAGGCCACATTTTTTACAAATTATGTAGTTTAGTTAGTTAAATTAATTATAATTTATATTATTTTACAAATATAAGTATGTCACATGATTATATGTTTGTGTTAGTAATATTTTGGACGTTACTTAATATAAAAAAAAGTTATGATTCAAGAATTTTATTATATAAAATATAATATACTACAATTTGTCGTAGACCTCTCGTAAGCTAAGCACACCAATCGACTATATTTATTCCTCTCCACTACAGACATTTTTGGGATGCTCTTCTACTTGAATGGTTTGTTGTCATCAAGAGACATGTTCTCCATGGCTTGATTGATCGTGTTCAACATAATTGTGACTCCACATAACACCAGAATAGATATGAATATTGTCCACTCGACAAGCTTCACCAACGACAGTTAGGTTAAGAGTTTGATTCACCTTCGGTCTCTGTTTCACAAAATAAAAGACATAGAGCAAATCTTTGAGAATTGTGACAGAAAAGTAAAACTTCCGTGATATGCCAGTCCTATTTACTAAAAGTAAAAGATTCTAGTTGAAATAGAGAGTCCTAAGCTCTTTTAACCGAGATTGACAATTTTTTTTGGTTATTTCCTCTTTAAACCAGGGTTTATAAATGTTGGCATAAAATTAAATTGATCATTCTTTTACAATGACATTAAAATCATTAGTGCCCTTTTACGTGACAACTCATATATTTTTAATTTTTATATAGTATATTGAATGAGGCTACAACGTCTAATCTATATGCTTGATTGAAGGTCCGGTTTTACATTTTTAGTTGGTAGTGAATCTTGTGATGATGACTTGTGAGAAAAAATGGTGATATAGAACTTCCCAAAATAGAGCAACGAGGCTATGATAATGGAAGGTTTATTTTTCATATTGTTACTATTTGGCTGGCTTTCATGTTATGGGGGTTTTTGCCTGATATGTTCTAACATTAAATTAGTTTATATTTTTGTTTGTTCTAACTTACTCTCTAGTTCATTTATGTGATCATTACTTGTTTTCCTGTTTTAATGTACAAATCCACCAAGTTGTATAGTTTACTTTGGGTTGATTTGAGTCCTAAAGCCAAATCATGTTGAACGTATCAATCAACTAGATTCTATCATTTTTGATTCAGGCAAATCAAAAAGTGTCAGTTAATGGAAAAAAATGTTAAGAATCCTTTGCTACAAGTTGTTATATATAAATGTAGAATATGAGCCAATCATGTTCATTTTCATGTCTGCCGAAAGAAGAAAAAAACTTATGTAAGAAAAAAGAAAGCTTTGGGGTTCAAACTCAATGTAAACAAGTAATTAGATCTTCAGTCGGAAATTATCAACTCGTCAAAAAAAAATTTCTGTGTCGTATTGATGGGTCTTTATGTCTCAGAGAATCTCCAACCATGACACTATATTTGGTATTAAATTTACACAATTACACCATATTTGGTGTTTAAGTATTTTACTTTTTGTTTCATCTCTAACCATAACACCAAATTTTACACTGAAATTACTATATTCTATTATTATATTATTAAACTAATTTTTTTATTTTAAAATTTTTGATGAATACATATTAATCTTTTTTTCCCAACAACTATTTCATTAATCGTAGAACAGAGTTACAACACTAGACCGAGATTAAACTTAAAACTGCAAAAGATGATTGGATCTACAACAGACCAAAGACACAAACAACTCAAAACACTCAAACATGAACAAAACATAAACTTAAAACAATACAAGTCCCAAAATCAAACGCATAAATGGGGGAACAAAAGGGTGGAGGTTCAATAACTTCTAAAACAAGAAACTAGAACGACTTTGGAGCTTTGGAAGATGATTCACCGTCGAAGTCCGGATATCTATTCCATTTAGTTTCACAGTTGATCAGAGCTTGCACTTCCTGTTGCGTTGAGGATGTCGCCAAATCTCGCTCCATGTTGGCCAAGTACTTAGCGAGGTCTTCATTGTTTAATGCTATGTCCCTAACTCTGTCCAAGAGAGAGGAGAATCCGTCAATCATATTGGCCATTGCTTGGCTTAAGAATGCTCTGGTGTTAGCTTGCGTAGTAGGTGTCATGGTATCTACTTCAAAGGATTGATACTCCATTTAAGGGTGTTATGCAGAGGAGTTATCCTGAGGTTTCTCATTCTCTTCTGCTTCATTTAAATAATCAGAAGGGAGGGGAATATAGGCACATATGCTAGTATCGTGAGTCAGTTTTTGGCAATTAAGACAAAAATTGGAGACACCTTCATAGTGGAAAAAGACATAGAGGAGTTCACCGTTTTGAAACCGAAATGGTTTAAAGAACTTTAGCCTTTCAAAAGAGTTGATGTTGACTTGTGCCCTTATTGTTGAAGCTCTAGTTACTGAGTGTCCTTGGACATCAACTTCTAGGACTTCCCCAAGAGATCACGCTATTAAGCATGTGGTCATCGACAAGGCATATTGAAAGGGAAGGTCATGGATTTGACTCCAAAACGGTAATTTCCTGAAGAAGTGTCAAAAATATATAGGCTCCCATCTCTGAATAAGCACTAACCATCCGTTATAAGCAACTGGTTGCCATCAGAGAATGGAGACTGTGTCTGTTTCAGAGGAGAAAATGAACTGCAAGTAATTCTTGATCAATGATTCTCCCATATACGCGTGTTTCCATTCGCCACAGCCGAGGCATATCTTTGGCCATGTCAACTAAGTTTTGCTCTGCATAGTTGAGTGGATGTGCTACTAAACTCATCTGACTCATCTCCGCTGTACTATAATATGCATAGAATGGAATGTAGACTTCATCATCTCTATGTCCCATGTGGAATTGCTCAATTGTAGACCAGAAATTATCCATCATTATCACTTAGAAAAGGTTTAGGGTGGAGAGAAAATGAGACAGCGAAAAGGTTATGACTGAGCTTTGTATCTTGAAGGACCTATTTAAAACCGTAACTATAAGAGAGTGGAGAGACATGATCATTTCTGATTGCCACTTGGAGGGCTTTGTATCTTTGTGAAATATAAACAATTTGGACCAATGCATGTTTGAAGAATGGAGTTGCCTGCCGCCTCAAATCTTTTCGGATATCTTTTGAAGATTAAGCAAATTTTGAGGCTTGAGATTGGATTGGTCATGAAGAGAAGCTGGTGGCACTTGGCTAAAAATGGGGCAAATGCAATGGAGAATCTCAAAAAAGTAGGTAATCATAAGGACTATTTTAGCTTTATGGTTACGAGAAGAAAGGGAGGTGGCGTGAGAAGGAAAAATGGGATTTCTATTATCGATGGAAGCTTTGATAAGAGAGCAAAGGAGTAATGATTAAGTGTTAAACCGGCTCCAATCATAAGAGATAAATGAACTAAAAATTACGTCCCATGATTGAATAAGAATGAAGTTAATGCACTAGGATAATTGAATAAAGGGACGATGATTTAATGATCAAGATGGGGAATTCATGCAAGAACAAAATGAATGGGGGAAGTGATAAAACTGCATAGATATAGAAAGAGAGTAAAGACCAAAATGAAAATGAAGTAAAATCTAACTACAAGTGGAGTGGGAGGCCAAAGTACAAAATGACTAGATCAACAATTAAGATTAATAAAGAGATGGAAAGCTAGAAGAAGAACAAATAATATAACAGAGGCTGAAGAATTGAAAGACACTCTAAGACGGGATAATAGCAAGGGAGGATCAAGGAAATTAGTATGGAATAGCACATGAGTAAAGACTTATTGAGAACATTGTCCTAAGAGAATATTCAATAAGGTGGGGAAGGGAAACAAAAAGATGATAACTTAGAGAAAAAAGGATATAAAGAATTCCAAAGGCGATAGGTATTTGGATCAAAACACTAGAGGATCTTAATCTAATAAGGAAACAAGGATAATATAAGAAACATAAACAATTGTTGGAAAAGAATGGTTGAGTAGGTGATATGAAGAAATCAAAAATAGCCACTAAAGGTAGGAAACATGTCCTAGGGGTTAATATAGTAAGTTAACCAACCTGGTAAATGCGATCCAATGTAGTCATGATAGCAGTTATCTCGGATGATACTTCGTGCTTTTTGATAAGTCCAGGAATTGCAACACTGCAAGTTGACCTGAATTATGATTTCATTATTGTCTGAGATTAGGTTCCGGATGAGGTGCAGTTGATGATGAAATTGTGGCCAATTTGATGGCCTGGAGAGGGCTTCGTAGAGTGAAATATTATGCACCATAATTTGTATTGGTAAGTAATTGAGATCTCTCACACTTTGTAATAACCAGATTAAACCTTGTAGCTCTAGATGAAACTTTGATCCAGTTTGGTAGAAAGTGTGACGAGCATGCAAATAACTATTGCTTTCCAGATTTTTAATGATCTATGATCCTCCTTGTAGTATGAGTGTCTCGTATAAGCCACTGACCACCAAGCTACATATTTTGTATCAGCATTTGTAGTTTCCAATATAACCTTTTCTTGACTTATAGGTAGGTAAAAGCTGGTGAATGGGTGGCTTGTTGTTTGGTCCATAGATTGGCTTCAGTGGTGCACTCCTTTGTTACCCAGGGTAAATCCGGTTGAACTTTTTCAAAAACCATAACATTTCAGTTTTTCCATATATACCAAAGAATCCAGGAAAACAGTTTATGAACCTCTTCAGGGATCTGTAAGTTTTTACTAATACTTAGTAAGTGATTAAAAATTACCAGATATTGTTGTCGGATAAAAACCCTCAGCTGGTTCTGGGAAATTTAAGATCCTCTAAATTTGCCTAGCGAGATGGCACTTAAAAAGCATGTGATTTATCGTTTCGGGCTTAATTTGACATATTGGACCGATTGGGTTAGAGATGATTGAACGATGTGCCAACTGGTTTTGGACAGCCAGAGCTCCTGAGATAGCTTTCCACATGAAGATTTTAATCTTGTTCGGGGCACAAATCTTCCACAGCTTAGATTTGAGGAAATTAATATAGCCTGGTGGTGTTGGTGGCACGACAGAGCCGAATTCATTTAGGTTATTGGTCAACCAGTATTCACTTTTTACTAAATAATTTCTAGAGCAATTGAAACTCCAAAGCCAGTGACCTGGTGAATTCAAAACCGGTATTATTGCCATAATGCATTGTATTTCCAAAGGGTGAAAAGTATCGTGCAAAACTGTCAAATCCCAACCGGATGGATTTAGAAGATCCGCTACACGTAAATCAATATTTATGATCGCCTCCCTGCTAATTGGTGGACGTGGTTGCCGTTCCATGATCCAGTTAGTTGACCATACGTATGTATCCAATCCATTTCCAATCTATCTAATTATTCCTTTTGACAATAGCTACTTACCTTTTTGAATACTTCTCCAGCCATATGAGGGACGATAACCTAAAAGACTATCTAGGAATGCAGTAAATGGAAAATAAATTGATTTATAGACTTTTGCAAATAGAGAGGTGGGGTGGTGGAGAAGATGCCATGCCCGTTTTGCCAATAGGGGCCATGTTAAAATTTTCGAAGTCTTGGATACCTAAACCCTCGGTGGCTTTAGGTTTAGTCATTTGTTTTCATGCCACCCATGGAATTTTATGATGACAAGGATTGTTATTCTGCCACTATGACCTTACTATCTTACTTAGTTTACTGCAATGTCTCTTTGTAAGCTTGAAGCATCACATCGCATAGATGGGAAGCGACATGGTTACTGTTTTAAGCATGATCTCTTTTTCTCCCATTGACAAATTCTTCGCAAACCAGCTAGTGATTTTTTGTTTTAGTTTATTCGTTACGAATTGAAATATCTGTGTTTTGGACCCTTTAAAAACATCCGGCAAACCTAGATATTTTTCCATTCCCCTTGTCGAATGTATATTCCAAAAACATTACAGATCTGACTCTGAATATCATTGTGTATTGATCCAAAAGTAATAGCCAAATTTTCGAAGTTAATAACTTGCCCTGTCACCACTGAATATGCATCGAGGCAGGCTTTTACTGTCGTGGCTTCATTTGGATTCGCCTTGCAAACAAAAATACTGTCATTTGCATATAATAAGTGGTTGATGACAGGGCCCGAGCTATGAAATTGTATTCCAGATAGAATTCCTTGGTCTCCAAGGAATTTCATCTTGCCAATAAGAGCTTCCGTGCAAAGTATATATAGATAAGGGGAAATTAGATCACCCTAACGGATACCTTTTTGGGGGTGAATTAATCCATGCGCCTGCCCATAAATAAGAACTGAATATGTGACTGATGTGACACATTACATTATCAGTTGTATATATCGTATATCGAATCCTAGTCTAAAGACCATAAAACCCCATTCTAGTCGGTCATAGGCTTTGGAAATGTCTTTTTGACAAGCATATAGTTCGCTTTGCTTTTCTGGTTAGTAGTAATGTGGTGGATCAGCTTGTGTGCTATCATTATATTGTCCGTGATTAATTTTCCTACGGTAAATTCTCCTTGAGACTCTGAGATTATATCTGTCAAGAGGGATTGTAGTCGCCGCGTGATTATCTTAGAAATTATCTTATAAGACATTTAAAAGAGGCTGATTGGTCGGAAGTCTGTCATCTGAATTTGGAAATCAGCCTTAGGGATTAGGCTAAGATAGTGTAATTCTATTCTGCAGGTAAGGTTCCCGTGTTAAAGACCTCCTGAATTTATGCTGTTATTTACAGGGCTACAATCTCCCAATAAGTGCGATAGAACCAACCGATCATACCATCAGGTCCCGAAGCACTATCCGCCCGTATACTAAAGACTACATCTTTAATTTCTCCCCGCAATATTGGGGCTAGGAGTGATGAATTCATTTGGGGTGTGACTCAAGGTCGGATGACATGTAAAACTATCAATATTATCCGGGTTGGAGGATTGAAATAATTCTTGGAAATATTGAGCGGCTATTGAACCTTTAGAACCTTCCAGATAGTGTCTAAAACTAGATGGATCTTGTAAAGATTAGATAAAGTTTTGCTTCCTTTGTTTGTTTACACAATTATGGAAAAATTTGATGCTAGCATCTTCGTCCCTGATCCATCGTGCTTTAGATTTCTGTTTCTAAAATTCCTCTTCCTCACAAGCTTGATGCAAGAGCTCTGTTTTTATTTGACGCACTAGGTCAAAGTTGGGAAAGCGCTTAGTAATTTCCCGTTGTAACTTCCTTTTTAACTTGTCAATTTGTAATGATGAATTTGTTTGCTTTTGCATTTTCCACATGCTCATATCTTTTCTGCAGTTTTGATCATGTCGTATAGTGATGCATTTGGAGAAAGTTTCGATCCTTTAGTTATAATTTTTAAGAAGTCTTTATACGAAGTCCATCTTTTATCAAAGAAAAATCTTTTTGAAAAATTATAGGGTTCTACTGCAAAGGAGGTGTAAATGGGTCTGTGACTGATCCTATTATATCCCTGTATGTGATGGTCGTCTCTGGAAATTTTTGCCACATTTTTGTATTCCCAAATCCTTTATCCAATCATTCTTGTATCTAGTATGTATTTCTTAGACCCATCCATGAGAAATTAGGTCCTATCTTGTCAAATTCCTGCATATCACTGTCAATTATGATATCACGAAAGGGTTGTGTAGACTAGGCCGAACAATCTGGTCCCCCTAGTTTTTCAGTGTTGTCCTTAATTGTATTTAAATCCCCTATTAGCATCCAAGCTGAACTACGAGTACTATTTATTATCCTTAGCTGATCCCAAACTTGAGACCTAAATTATAGGACAGGATGGCCATAGATAAAGGAAATGAATATCATGTGCATACCAATCCGAAGATGGGTATGAAGAATATTAGCATTTCCTTGGAGGACTGTTAAATCCGTTTTGTTTCTCCAAAATAACGCTAAACCACCACTAAGACCCAGCAGCTCGATGGTAAAAACATGTTGGTAACCTAGCCATCATTGTACTGACTCTATATAAACTTTATTATTTTTTGGTTCCATGAGAAATAGATAGTTGGGAGATAAGTTTTGCTTTATCTCCTTAAGATATCGAACTGTCAAGGTATTCCTCAACCCCTGTCAATTTCAACTGAGTATGCTCATTGGATTTCGTGTGACTTAAGGATAGTCACCAAACCTTCTTGATTAGCTTCACCGACACTAAGAGCTAGCGATGCGTCTTCATCAGTAATCTTGCATTTTTTCTTGAAATTTAGCATTGAAGAGCTACCTTCTAGCTTGGTGCGTGTACCAACTCCTTCGATAATGAGACTTGTGGGTGAGAAGATGGGTGTTTAGAACGTTTCACCTAATATGTGTGAATAATGAGCGGTCTTTGGTCACAAGTGGTAGCATAAAGAGCTCCATTAGAGGGTAAATTGCCAGTAAATTGACCTAGGATGAACTTTTTTCATTGCCCTTTTTCTTGTTAATAATCTCATTTGTCATCTAAGCACACAATCCCTCAAATTAAAGAGTGAAGGGTACTCCCTTCTTCTTCATGGTTTGTGAGTCATCAACTAGCAGATCGTTTCATGAAGGTTTGTTATCTGTTTTATCATTCCTAAATATCATTTACTTAATTCTATGCATCCAGTTTCGATTAGAGCAATTTGGCTATGAATCGAGTCTTATTGATCCAATTATTGTTAGAGAAAACAATAAGTATGAAAAAAATTGATTTACTTTCTGCATCACTCACAACATAGTTAATATATTGTGTAAAAATATTTTTTTTAAACTGTGGTTAATTTGTTACAGACTTACAGTCAACAAAAATTAGAGATAAAATTTAGAAACTAACAAAAATAAAATATATCATGTTTCTAACTGAAAGATTAGATAGTCATTGAATACAAGAACAATAATAATTAATTTGAAAAAAGAAAAAAAGAGGCCATGTGAGGTGACATGAGGTCGATGCGTCGCATAAGTAAGGAACAATAGAATGAAAATGTTATTTTTTGTTTGAAGTAATTACTCAAATAGTCTATAATTATACCTAAATGACTCAAATAGTCTCCAAAAAGTTGGACAAAAAAAAATGTGGGAAAAGTCACAAAAAATTAACTTTTCCACTTATTTACAGAAATGCCATTAAAAAAAAAAAAGTACGTCTTCGTCGTCTTCTTCTTCCTTTTCTTCTTCTTCTTCTTCTTCTCTTCTTCTTCCTCCT
>OVBA01001260.1:0-46750 GCA_900406435.1 Lepidium aucheri
TAGCTCTAACAAATATAAACTAAGCTCTACCATAGATAAACAAAGCTCTACTAAAAATCATCCAAGCTCTATCAAAGCTAAACCAAGCTCTACCAAAGATCAACCAAGCTCTACCAAGCTCTACCAAAGATCAACTAAGCTCTACCAAGCTCTATCAAAGATCAACCGAGCTCTACCAAATATAAACCAAGCTCTACCAGTCAGTTGTAGATGAAGAATACCTATAAATCTACCAAACTCTACCACACTATAAACTTGCTCTACCAAATGACAAACTAACAATCGAGACTAAATCCAGAAAATTTAAACCCTCAAACTTAGAATACAACATTTACCTTTACCAAATATTGACTTGAATCTCTAGATCTGTAAGTTTTAGGGTTAGAAATCTCTCAAACCCTAAGAAAAACAAAATCAAAATCAATATGTTGAAAACCCATTTCGATTCGGTCAAAACTATATGATTTGGAGATCAAAATCACAAAACATACAATGTATCACCTTCTATTTGAAGTTTGAAATCATGGAAATAGAGAAAGACGAAGCAGGGAATGTTAAGGTTAGTTAATTTTTTTGTGACTTTTCCCACACCTTTTTTTTTGTCCAACTTTTTGGAGACCATTTGAGTCATTTAGGTATAATTGTAGACTATTTGAGTAATTACTTCTAATAAAATAGTATCACCTTTTCTCCAACAGCTAGCTATGCGTATTAAATTTATTTTATTTTATTAGTTTTTGTATATATTTATTTACAACATATCATGTTACATAATTAAACTGCAATAAAATTACGTCTAGCTAAACTAAAGGTCAATATCTGCCCATAATGATCACTTGATGAATTATAGATATCACAACAACGTTTTATTAGCATTTTTTTTTGTCAACAATGTCTTTATTAGTATTTAAAAACAAAAATCTATGACCTAGGTTTTATTTTTGAGACATTGATTGAAATGTTCTAATCTCAACTGTGTACATCCATTTCTACCAAAATTAGATTATAATTATAGTTTTTAAGATGTAAAGAGACATATAAGCCACAATTCGTGGTTCAAATCTTCACTCATAAAGTTCCTGAACAAACCCATAACACTTAGTCCCCAAATAAAATTCTATTTTTTATAGTTCCTCAAATATATCCTAAAATATTAAATATAGAGCTTTTGGATTTTCGATATGGCCAACTAGTTATGTAAAGTGGCAATTTGCTTCAACAAGTTTGGAGGGCCTCTTCTTCTCACACCCAATTTGATACCTATTTTTTTCTCATCCATTTTTTTATGTGTTTCTATAATATATATACATTTTTTAAAAACTTTTATAAGTTATGGAAGGTAGGGCAATTATAAAACCAATTATTGTTTGATAAAAAATGAAGGCTTTATAAAATACTAGGAGAAAATAGGACCTTAAATAGTAAATATAGGACCTCAAAATAGTGAAAATTACAAGTTTATGACTAAGGTAGTTTAAATTAATAAGTTAATAATTTTCGGACCAAATAATTCCGAGATACCGGCAAAGGATCATCGCGCCATGAATCATCGTTTTGAAACCGATATAAGGAAACAAAACGACATGTAGTTTTTAAAATGGGCTGCAAGAAAATATGAAGCAATTTTGATTCATTGTGTGTTGATCCATCGTTTCAAAAATGACATGGGAAAACAAAATGGCATGTAGTTTTTAAAATGGGCTGCAAGAAACAGAAAACACTTTTTGTATTAGGCGGGAAACGGAAATGCGAGATTTTATGTTAATTTTGACCTAATCGGATCGTTTATAGTGTACACACCAAAAATGGAAGATTGCTTATGTTTGTGAAACTTTAGACAGAGAGCAAAGTTGAAACCAGTCGAAATTATTGTTTGAGTTTACGAGCCCAAGGGTAAAAAAAATAAGTACATGCGGCGAAACTCAAAGTGCAAGTGCCAGAAATCTAGCTCTTATGGTTGACAGTTGGCAGATCGTCATGAACATGCTCTGCAAAGAGCTTTTTTCTTTTGTATGATATTCCAGACTTTGAAGAAATAACTCCTATGGTAAGCATTTTCTGTTTGCAGTGGGAACTTTTCATTGTAAAAATACTGATGCATCATTTTTTGATTATATTAAACAGGGAAAAGGTACTTCTACTAATAAATGTAAATTGAAGGATTGGAGTGGAGATAAAGACATTATTGTTGCTGAAGGACGTTGATTGACACAAGATCCAAAAGCAATGGTTAATAGACTTCCTCTTGGACCAAATACAATTAAGGTATTCATTGATAATGTGCTAAACCAGAGACTTTTTTTTGGATGCCTACAATAGATATTAGCACTATTGAGGATTGTCTCAAAACCTTTGTAGCATGGCCTGCAACAAGTGTGGTTTTTGAAACACAACTGTCTTCAAAACAGCCTTTGGTTCATTCAACGGTGAGGATATGAATACTGAATTTGATTTACATATCTACCTATAGCACTGCACATTGCTCTCTCTCTCAATGTATTTAGATAATAAATTCACTGTGATTAGCTTTATTTATATACTGATACCTTGTGGAAGATTGAGACAAAGACCATAGTATTGATTAACATTGTTGATAGAGGTGGTCTTGAAGAATTGCTAACCAATTCCTTTCATCAGTTCTGGAAAATAGATTAGCTTTATCTTCTAGCTTTTGTTGGCAGCTCTTTATCTTCCTAGTAACCAAAGAACTTTAGGTCTTGTTCAACTTGATTAGGTCACTCTTAATAATGGTCTCGGTCTTACATTCATAACTATAAGAAACTAATGTGGATGTTCTGTTTGTTTCTCTTCATGTATCAACATCCTCCAGTTGATACTCAGCAGATGGAGATAACATCATCTCACTTCAAAGAACCAGCAGCAACTCCACCAGCACCTATCAAGAAGTTGAAGAAGGTGTTACCATCATCACTTGTGCACAGATCTCCGGTAAACTTTTATGATCTTTCTCTAATGTATATGTGGTTATGGTTTTATGGAGTTAGAGAAGTTTTACATCAATTTGGTATCTTGCTATTAGGATTACTCGATGCATTAGTGGATCTTGTTCTTTAGTATATATGTGTTTGTGTTATAAGAACTTTGGATATATAGCATTGTCTGTTTTTGGTTTCTGTTGGATTGGTTTTGAATATAACTTCTACATATGCAGCATAAAAAGCAAGAAGCAAATCAAAAATGTAAACTCATGGATATGAGCAGAAAAAAAGAGTAGTTGCAGAAGGGCGTTGGGCTTCGAATGATCCACAGTAAGTTGTGCATTTTATTCCACTTAGACCTGTCTGAGTTTGGGTGGATGTAATGAAGGTCAAAGATGTTGCAGTTTAGAGGCCTTGTTCTGAAATCGAGTACATGGAAAATGCACTAGGTACATGAATTGCATGGCCAGAGGACAAGGTGGTTGTCTATTGAATTCATTTAGTAAGGTATTTTGTTATGCAAAGTAGTCTAAGATCTTGATAATTATGACGGTATGTATCAGATTTTATTAGGAACTTGATGTCTTTTGGATGTGACAAATCATGGATTCTTGTCTTTTGAATCTTCAATATATATATGAATTAGAATCAGAAAGGTGTCTTGTATTTGTTAAATGTGTTGCAGATTCATTATGAGCAAAAAACTGCACCAAAAAGCACTAAAAACGTAAATTAGTACCAAATATTTTAGCCGGTAGCTCATAAATATTGTTATTGTTTCAATTATTAAAACAAAAAAGTATTGTTACGAAATCATATTTACAACAATGAAAAATGCTACAGTAAAATATATGGTAGCGCGAAAAAAGTGTAATAAAACAATATTCAATAACAAACAAATAGTGCTATCATAAAACACAATATAATAGCACATAACAAAAGCGCTATGATATGTACGAACTCTATAATAGCTTCGGCAATAATAGTATTTACTAATGCGCTATAAATTATCTATAATAGCGTTTACCGTGAGCTATGAATGTGTATATTTCTTGTAGTAGAAAAAGAGCAAAAAAAGCATAGCAGAGGAAATATAGGAAATCAAACAGCAAGAACGAAATAGTGCAGTGATAACATAGCAAACTGAATAAGCTTTTCTATGACGAGGTAAGAAGATATATAAGTAGCAAGGTAAAACATATGATGAGATGAGGGAGAAGATAGCATAACAGAAGGCGTGGATGAGGTAATTATACCCTAGAATGGACGAGGGAACTCAATGGGAAGCCTATAGAAGTCGTTAAAAGGTATTAAGAACAAGAAAGGTAACATAGCAGAGAAGAGTTAGGTGCGCACACAAAAAAAAAGGTTTCCTACAATATGAAATGTTGGAAACAAAAAGTTGATCAGGAAAATATAAGAGGGGGAAGCGTGATAAGCAAGAACAGGGTATGAAAGCGTGATCATGGAAAAAAGTAGGTTAAAGGGTGATCAGGAAAAAGAGGACGTGAAAGCGTGATCAGGTAAAAAAGGAGGTGAAAGTGTGATCAGCAAAAACACATGAGAAAAGCGAGAGAAACAAAAAATAATAGAGAAAAGTAGGTAACAAAAGTCAGGCGAGTAAAGCTTATTTAGGAAAAAGAGCAGAAAGACCATAGCAAAGGAAACATAGGAAACCAAACAGCAAGAACAAAACAGTGCAGTGATAACAGAACAGACTGAATAAGCTTTTCTATGACGAGGTGAAAAACATATAAGTAGCAAGGTAAAGCAGATGGTGAGATGAGGGAGAAGATAGCATAACAGAGGGCATGGATGAGGAAATTATACCCTAGGATGGATGAGGAAACCCAATGGGAAGCCTATAGAAGTTGTTAAAACGTAATGGAAAAGGAAAGGAAACATGCCAGAGGTGAGAGGACAACTGTTAAGTAAACTTTGTTAAGAAAATGCAGTAGAGGAAAGCTTATTCACAAAGCAGAGCAGAGAAAGTATAGTAGAGAAAACATAGCAAACAAAATAGTGAGAAGACATATAAGTAGGCAGCTAAAAAAATTGTAGTGGTAACATAGGAAACTCAATAAGCTTCGACATGATCATCCGAACGCAATCGTTTGCTTTGCTGATTGGATGGTGTAGTTGGCGAAAAGACTAGTGTAATAAGTTGAAGAGAAACAGAAGGCAAAAGTGGCTTCTGTACGAGTTGAGTTTCACTCCGCGTGGTGACCATGGTTGCAGAAGATGAAAGATGAAAAAGTAAGAATAGTGAAACCTTAACTTAATCGCATGTCAAAAGATGAAGATGAAAGAAAAAGCGGGCAAAAAATTTACGTTTGGTTATACAAAATTGAAGAAGAAACTGAAATGGTGAGAGAAAGTAATTAAGTAAATTTGACAAAAAGACAAAATTCCTATTTCCTTAAAAAAAATTTTGGTGTTCCTATTTCTGTAATAAAAAATTAAAGTTGTACCTATTTTATAATTATCTTTTATTTTTTCTTTAAGGTCAACCTCATTATAACCATATAATCTTTAAAATTCATGCTTATTAATGACTTATTTTTGTTATAATATCAATTATATGTAATAAAAGTGACAAATACACTTAAGATAAATTTTTTTACTAATATTCTCAAGGAAGTATAATAAGAATGAGAAAAAAGTGAATTAAATATAGTTTAATTACTAGAATAATAAAACTTGCTTCTTGGCACAGTTGAGTTTTATTGAAAGAGGTAAAAGAAGGAGGGTACGAAACGTAATGATCGCATTTTGCATGTGAAGTTCTGGTTCTACTTTCATTCGATGTGGAATGTTTTTGTTAATTTTCTCCTGTTTCACAGTAGAAATTCATTTATTAATTTGGTCATATAAACTTAAAATATGCATACATATAAGTAATTTGATTTATTCGAATATTCTTGTAAAATAATAAAGAATAAATAATACGTTAAATTTTGAACCATATAATTATTTTTAGGTTATATATGGTAGCATGCAAAACTGTGTTAAAGTATGGTCTACATGCATTATCTGCATTTTGTAACATTGAATTTCTTATTTTTGTTTTATTAGTGATGTGGTGAGAACGATGATCTCAGGTTCATTTGTAGTGTATTTTTTTAGTGTGTTATATTTGTTGTTCTTGCAAAAAGGAAACAATTGTGTGAACTAGTTTTATTGATAAACACAATTTTACAGCTCTTAAAAACTTAATCCAAATATGATAAATATTATATCCACACGACACTTAGTATGATCGTTATTTTACTTTTGTTTTGTCTAATGCATTTAATCTGCCTTAGTCACATTTCTTTCATTTGATCTACCTAGATCATATGTTTTGTCTATTACCCACTCAAATTTTTACGATACTACTATTATTTAATATTTTATGTTATACTATTTGTAAAATTAAATTTAACTAATTTACTGCAAATTTGAAATAAAAATATTACAAACTCACAGTTGTTAAATAGGTATTCTGAAGTATATGAATTCTACAGAAGATATATATATATTTGATAAGATAGAGAAGATATTATTTAAAAATTTACCTATTTTAATATAGTGGTCATTAATTGTAAATATTGTTACCGTGATTGTGGCTTTTATCATCAGCCGGTAATCTAGAACAGTTATTCATTCTTTGAATTATTTGTTAATCTGTTCAGAATGGGTATTAGTTTAAACGTAATATACTAATAACTCGAATTCAATTACAGTAACAAAAATTTCTAGACTTAAAAAAATTAAATATGTTCAAACGCAAGTGCAAGTAGGTGACCGACACGTGGCAGATGGTCCAAGCGTGATAAGCCGGTAATCTTTATTAAAAGTATATATGGAAATTTTAGAAAGACCGAACTCAGGTTATGCTAAACAGAGTTTATAACGTAACAGACTGTGATCAGAATCCAACGCCACAGATGTGTCTGAATGACACGTGTCGTAATCGTAGGTGAAGTTCGTAAATGACTATGTCAGGAGAGAGAAAACATTCGGTTAGAAAACGGTGAAAACTATTTTGCCGTGGAAACAAGACAGATGCAGGTGTGTTTGGGAGTCTCAACAATGAATCCTCAGCGTCCGATGTTTAATAAAAATGAATTTAAATATCTGATCTAACGGTTGTGAAGCCTCTTACTCTTTCCTTTTATATTTTCGTCACTATCACCCTCAAAATGCCCATAAGAGAAAGCAACTTCCTCTTTTCTCTCTCTAGATTTCTCAGAGTATCAAATCTATCTCTCTCTCTTGCCCATATCAACATGTTTCTCTAATTTTTTTGTGATTTTTCTTTCTTTCTTTTTGAGCTTTTGAGAGAACAAATAACACAAAATTCTAATGGCGTCTGGATTCCACGGTGGTGGTGCTGGTGGGGGGCCGGACTTTTACGGTGGTGGTGGTAGATCTATGTCTGGAGGTCCCGGAACTGTCATTAACGCCACTAATAACAATCCTCAGCCGACGTATAGGAATCAGATTCCCGGAATTTCCCTTGATCAGATCGGAAACAGAATCTCCGCCGGCCATGGAGTCACCGGAAAACGTACTTTAGCCGATTTCCAGGCCGCTCAGCAGCATCAGCAGCAGCAGCAGTCGTTTTATAATCAATCAGCTCTCAACGCGTTTCTTCTAAGGTCCGTGAAGCCTAGAAACTTCCAGAATCTTCAATTTCCGTCGCCGACTATTGATCTCACGTCGGTGAATGATATGAGTTTATTGTATGGATCGTCTCATCAGCGTTACGGTTTACCAATTCTCAGGTCTCAGACGCAGCAACATCAGTCGGATCCGAGTCTATTTGGTGGGATCCGAATGGGATTCGGGTCGGGTACTAATAATAACGCGACATTAACCGGTGTTCCATGTATAGAACCGGTTCAGCAAAACGGGCTTCAAGAATCAGAGAAGATGTTGAATAGTTTAAGAGAGCTTGAGAAACAGCTATTAGACGATGATGACGAAGACGAGAGTAATGCACAAGGAGGTGGTGATGATGACGTGTCGGTTATAACTCATTCAAACAGCGACTGGATACAAAGTCTCGTGACTCTGAATCCGAATCCGAACCCTAACCCGGTTTCGCCTTCTTCACCAAGCTCTTCCTCCTCGTCTTCTACGCCTTCCACAGCTTCAACGAAGGTAACGGTATGTTCGAGGCTAAAAGTTATGGAAATAGCGACAGCGGTCGCGGAAGGGAAGACGGAGATTTTGGCACGTGTTTCTCAGACGCAGAATCTTAAGAGGAATTCCGAGGAGAAGCTGGTTAATTTCATGATGACGGCGCTTCGATCTCGGATAAATAATCCCGTGGAGAGTTCTGGTGCTCAGGCGACGGAATTGTACGGGAAGGAGCATTTGATCTCGACGCAGTTGCTCTATGAGTTGTCTCCTTGTTTCAAGCTCGGTTTTGTGGCGGCAAATCTCGCCATTCTCGACGCTTCTGCCGAAAAGAATGACGACGAAGGGATGTTGCTTCACGTTATTGATTTCGACATCGGAGAGGGAGGACAGTACGTTAATCTTCTACATGCGCTCTCCACGCGCCATAACGGTAAAAATCAGAATACTCCGGTGGTTAAGATCACCGCCGTGGCGAACAGCAATGAAGGATTTACGGTCGCTGACGGTGGTGAGGAGAAGTTAAAAGCCGTCGGAGATATGCTAAACCAACTCGGTTATCGACTAGGTATCTCTTTGAGGTTTAACGTCGTGGCGAGTCTACGACTCCGTGATCTGAGCCGTGAATCACTCGGATGTGATCCCGACGAGCCTCTGGCCGTGAACTTAGCATTCAAGCTCTATCGTGTCCCTGACGAAAGCGTATGCACGGAGAATCCAAGAGACGAGCTTCTCCGGCGCGTGAAAGGACTAAAGCCGCGCGTGGTGACTTTAGTTGAGCAAGAGATGAATTCCAATACAGCGCCGTTTTTGGGACGAGTTAGCGAGTCGGTGGCGTGTTACGGTGCATTGCTTGACTCGGTCGAGTCGACAGTTCCTAGTTCAAACTTGGACCGAACCAAAGTAGAGGAAGGAATCGGGCGAAAGCTGATAAACGCAGTGGCTTGCGAAGGCATGGATCGAATAGAGCGGTGCGAGGTGTTCGGGAAATGGCAGATGCGAATGAACATGGCTGGGTTCGAGTTAATGCCATTGAGTGAGAAGATAGCTGAGTCGATGAAGAGTCGACTCAGTAACGGAAACCGAGTTCACCCGGGTTTTACCGTTAAAGAAGATAACGGAGGTGTTTGCTTTGGTTGGATGGGACGGACACTCACTGTCGCATCCGCTTGGCGTTAACTTCACACTCTTTTGAAATTCTTCTTATTATTACCATATTATTATTGTTATTAATTTTCGGGGATATTCTGATATTATTATCATTGTGATTTTCCATTTCAAAAGTGTATTAATATATATAAAAAATGGAGGATCGGAGGAGATAAAGGGGAAGGTAGGAATCTTATGTAACAAAGAAAAAGGACTTTTTATATTTTACTTATAATAAAAGAGTGATTGGGTTTTAGGGTTTTTTTGTAATTATTTTTAGTTAAATATGTTAATAATCACCAAAGATATTACAGAATTTATGCCCTGAATAGTTAATAATATCTCATGAAATTTTTGTTCTCGCAGGTGTAACAATAACAACTTGACAAATAATGATATTCTTAAACAACCTACCTACCAATTGTTGAGTTATACTAAATTTTCATCACTAGGACAATAAGTTATTAACAAACTAGAGCAAGTTATTTTAATATTCTCATTATATTCTAATTTTGTTTTGATGCAATTACTACTTACTTGGCTTTATTTTTAAATATATATATATATATATATACATTTACATAGTAAAACATGTCGTGCTGGATATAAAATTCTTTGGTCTTGTAAATATTCATATTGTATCGTATATATGCGTGTGATTATTATAGTTGGACTCGTTAGTTTCAATTTTCAACGTGAGTGAATATGTTGGGAAAATATAATAAAACAATATATCTAAAATACAAGTGGAAAGATATATATACGATATGGCGACTTTTATGGTCATGGACCTCATAGTTCAATTATTTAAATAAAAGTTGGCGTTGTATCGGAATTCTTATAAGCTAATTAAGTCATCTTTACGCGAAACTTGTGAAGTCCGTGTCCTTGGAATATTTAATGCATATAATACTATGAAATATACAGAATTGGTCATTACAAAAGAAAAGATAATATTAATATTTGTTTGGTGCAAGCTGTTAGCAGCTAAAATTATGCAAAATCTTTTAGAAAGACATCTTAATCTCTTGTTGGTTAATTAGAATGATTTCTTCCTTTTATACGCAACTAATACCGTGTGTTATTTGATTTCATTGTTATATTTTTTTACCAACAATATCACATTTAATACTAGTAAAGCCAAAACTCTTCAATTTATTGTTGATGTTTCACATTAGATTACACTATTACAGATTCTTTCCAAACATTCAAGGTATATAGGTTTTGTACAAACAAAACTTTCTAACTAACTATTTTCTTTTGTAACTAATCTCATCTCATAAAAATACATAATCATTCAAATCATCCTAATTAACAAAAAAACATAGTCGATCCTTATATTTCATTTTTTGAATTATGATAAATATTAAATAAATCAAAACTCCACTGACAAGATATCCAAATTCACTTTCGTTAGAAGTGGATCTCCGATCCACTCCGGTGAGAGATCCAACAAATTATAGTAAAACGTGATATAGAGTACCAATAATAATAAAAAGTTTACAAACCACATTGCGATCTTTTATATCCTGAAATCTCTTCATCAGAGTCTCATTTGTGATAGACTAAAACAAATTTTTCTCGACAAAACAAACTAAACAATCATTCAAAAATTGATTTCCAATCTGATTGTGTTGTTATGTCTTCACATATTTCATTGCTGAAAACATCTCTATACAATCACATTAGCAACATGTAAAATCAAAACCAGCTACAACACCTAAATACCAAAAGATATAAAATATGCTTTCATGTTTCCACCAGCATACGAGAAAGTTCTCCAAAACTCTCTAGATAAGTAAACCTATCATAACTTTGAACATTATCCACGTATATAGCTAATTGTTGCTCAAGAGATATGCACTCTCCATTGTTAAAGTCATATGGGTAGAAGTAGATAAATTCATCACCTTTGAAAGATCAAAGTCAAAGAAAGAATAGATGAGAGATAAAGAAGGCGCACAAATAACCAATTCACTGTTCACCTCGTTAAACTTATCATTAAACTCTTGAAGTTACGAATCCAAAACAGCATATAAATAGTTGACCTTGTAGTGATGCATATTTGTAACTCCTGATTTTTTCTTAGTAGAATGTAGATAACTTTATCATCTTTGAGAGAAAAAAATCAAAGAAAGAATTTATAGGAGATAAAGAAGCCGCATAACTAAGCATTCAATGTTTATCTCGTTAAACCGATCATTTTAAATTCTTGAAGTTGCAAATCCAGAAAGAACATATAAATATTTGACCTTATAGTGATGCATATTTGTAACTCATGGTTTTTTCTTGGTTTTTTTGAGTCAACAAAATCTTCCTCCATGTTTGTTCTATATCATGTATCTTATAAAAAGAAGAAACTTTAACTTTAAGAGAATTCCATCCATCATCCCTAAGCTTTTAAAATATCTTGATCTCTCTTTTACAGAGCCATGGACAAACTATCTGTGAGCCCTAAAATGTATATCATCATGTGCAAATAAAACACAAAATCAAAAGTGTCAAAGTATCTCAGAATATCATGTGCTTGACATCTTTTCGAGTCCTCTACGCCTTCACTCTCAACACATTCATGCATTTAAACAATATAAGAAAACAACTCAATCAAACGTAATAGAGTTTTATAATGAAAGCCCCAAGAAGTGTTCCCTGGTCTTTAAAGAGAAACTTCTTGATTTAACATTTTTTAGTATCAATTTCACCATCTATGATTCCTTTCTCAATTCTTTCTCAATGATTATCTCAGATCATATCTTTCTTTTTCCATGATGCTCCCACCACATTCAAAAATAGAGAAATCATACCAAAGAAACCTCCAATACCAAAATACTTATTGGCAACTACAATAACAACCAATTGAAGTTGATGAGCAAAACAATAAATATAATATGCTCATGAATTTTCCTTCAAGATTAATGACCTTAGCGCATTGAATTCAACCTTCATGTTACTTGGTCCATCATACCTTTGTTCTCTCACCTTTTTAATACTCAATCCAAATCTAGCAAACAAAGAATCGAGATATTTTCAAAGTTGCTGAAAATATCTCGCTCACATGAGTAATACTGATGAATCTCTCTCTTTGAATATCCTTTTTTTATCAACAAATAGAAACACTACTACCATTTTTTTTATTTGAAACATCAACAGACTCATCCACTAACAAATCAAATACATCATGGTCAATTTCATCCATAGTATATCTGACTACTTCTTCTGCAAAACAATGCACAAAATCTTTTTGAATCTTTGGAGATGTCACCTGATTGTTTCTAGGAGCATTTTCCAAAACAACCTTACTCACAACTTTATTTTGTTTTGTTGTGTATATTAAAAGTTCTATAAAATTGCCCTTATTATCAAATTCTTCTTTCTTATCATGACCACGAAAAGGAAAACCTTTTCTCAATAAGTATCGAGAAGCATTCAACCTAATTCGATACTCGTTCTTCGCAATATCATCTTGTTTATGCAAAGCATGCTTGATTGATTATCCCTGGCTCATCAAATTTTCACACTTCATGACATCATTGTTATGAAAACTACTAACACCTCCCACATGCTCTGAAAGTTTCTTAAACTTATTCCAGCTAGAGAAACCTTTGGTAGTCCATGCATCGTTTTGTCCACCTTTATCAACATTAGCTCTAAACGAGTAGCAACATAAGCAAAAAACATCATCTTTCTTTGCATTATACTCTAACCAATTAAGATACTGATCAAACCAAGCAGGATTAAAGCACCTTAATATGCCTCATATCGAGGTTTGTTTAAAAATATGATCATGAGGTTGGCAAGGACCTCTCAAGAGATATGCACGAATCACCTTATTTCTTTGATTGAGATGATATTCTTAGGTTTTTTTCTTATCAACAGGATCACATAGTAGATTATCTTACTCACTTTGAGTTGATGATTAAATGAATCTTTTTTTTTCAAAAAAATTCTCCACTGATATGTCTGAAATAATAAAAATTAATAATATTACTATAAAATAAACTCATATAAGATTAAAATAATTTAAAAATAACTAATATGACGAAATGTTAGAAAGAATGATCATGCTTTTTTTTTACTTCAATAATTGTTATTGTCCACCAAAACGAAGTTAATAAAGATACACTAGTTTATTAGTCAAGTTCCTACATAATTTAGACGCTAGAATTCGATCTGTGAATGTACAAGTGCGCCTGACTTTAATAAATTTACTACTTGCCACTAAACTAAATGTCACTTGCACTAGAGAAAATTTAGTTAGAATTCATTAAAAATGAAATTGAAATTCAATTTTGTACTTACTAGAATAGAAAGGAATGAACAAAGTCTGATTGTTAATTACTATTTTTTTTCTTCTGCAAACAAAATAAGAAAGAAGAAACAACTAGATTAATTTCAATTGGATAGATATTGATATTATTGTCTTGCCTAATTACAAACAAAATTTTCTGCAAAAAAAAAAAGAATCTATGAGTCCCTAAAAAAATAAGGAATTTGTCAGTGATTAAGATTTTTTGGACTATTATTGGTCATAAATTTTCCTCATTAAAGTTATTGGACTTTAACTAAATCAATGGGTGTCAAAACAAAACAAAACAAATATTAACTTAGAGTTGATTGGTAAGGCATGTTATAAAATATAATTGAGTATAATAATTTTTTTAGTGCTTTATTAAAAAAATATGGTTGGCAATTTGCAAAATATTTAGCTTTCTAATTGCTCTATAACTCAATGCTCATAAATAAAGTTTTGGGAAATTTTGAGAAATGCCCTTTTTAGTATATCCCTTTTCAAAAATGCACCTTGACATTTATTTTTTCAAAAATGCCCCTCATTAATACAAAATGACTAAAATACCCTTAACAGAATTGTTACAAACTTTTCCCGCCAAAAAGAAAAATTTCCCGCCAAAAATGTTTTTCCCGCCAAAAATATTTTTTTTATGGAATTTCGAAAAAAAAAAGTTTACGGAAAAAAAAAATTTCCCGCCAAAAAGAATAATTTCTCGCCAAAATATTTTTATAAGTGCGCTTATAAATCTTTACAAAATTTTTATAAACACCCTTATAAATTTTTATAAACGCCTTATAAATTTTTATAAATGCCTTATAAATTTTTATAAACACCTTATAAATTTTTTATAAACACCTTATAAATTTTATAAGATCTCTTATAAATCCTTATAAATTTTGATAAACACGTTATAAATTTTTTATAAACACCTTCTAAATTTTTTAAACTCTCTTATAATGCCTTATAAATTATATAAGCTCAATTATAAAACCTTATAATTTTTATATGGGTTCTTATAAAGTCTTATAAATTTTTATATGTTTTCTTATAAATTTTTGTAAATACCTTATAAAATTTTATAAGTTATCTTATAAAACCTTATAAATTATATAAACTCTATCATAAAGCCTTATAAATTTTAGAAGGTCTCTTATAAAACGTTATAAATTTTATAAGCTCTCTTATAAAGCCTTATAAATTTTAAAAGCTCTGTTATAAAAAAGTTTTATAAACTCCCTTATAAACTTTTTTTTTGCGGGAAACTTTTTTCGTATAGCGGAAGAATTTTGGCGGGAAATTTTTTTTTTGCGGGAACAAATATTTTTTTGGCGGGAAAAAAAAAATTTGGCGGGAAAAAAATTTCTAAAAATATATAACATAAGGGTATTTTGGTCATTTTTCCATAATGAGGGCATTTTTTGAAAATGTCCAAAAAATGAGGGCAGTGATGAAAATGTCCTCCTTTAAGGAGCATTTTTGCAATTCTCCCATTTATTCCCAATTACAGAGCATTTTATACTATTAAAACATAATTTTACCCTTATTAATTAAATTAATATTCTGTAAATAATATTAAAATAAATTATGATGTTTAATATAATAATTTTAAATTTAATTAATAACTGCTGTTCTAATCACATATCATATAAATTTAGGGTTTGATTAGTAGAACATAGTAGAAAACTTAAAGCTTATGTTTCTTTATGCTACATTTCTATGCATTAACAATATGATCTTAGTTAAATACACACGTGAATGAATTTACCATGTAACACTCTATATAAAAAACATTTTTTTCCAAATTCTAGGGGTGTGAGTTGAACCCCTTTTAATACAAGTGGTTCCGCCTTTGATCCTCTCTCCGGCCCACTACTAAGAGATAATCTCCATGCCTATTAAGTAGAAGACCAAGAGTTATCAACATTATGTATGTGTCGTCTCAAAAATTACGCCACGACAATGAATCTTTAGCTCGTAGCGCATCGTCTTGGCAGTTACGTGACGACCACATACCTTTACCTCATAACGCATCATCTCGGCAATATAGACATGGATCTCGGAATGAATCGTCTCAGCATTACGGTTTGTCTACTTCAACATTCTGAGTCATCTCGAAAAATTTGCTTGGTCCGCACTCTACTAAAGAAGAGATATAGAAATAGTCCACATTGAAAATAGAATATTCCCGAGAATCATAGAAGGTCTATTAGATAATATCAGATCCCAAAAATAATGTAATATTTCCTATTTTGAATTGCAAAAAACTTCTCTGTAACGTCTCTATAAATATATATATATATATATATATAGTATATGACTTCCAAAAAGAGGCTATGCTTTTGGAACTTTTAGACACAAAATACAAATCATAATTCAAAAAGTTTTTATTTTGCAACCTTGTTTTACAGGATTCTTGTCCATCTTCTCTCTTAAAACACTTATTCGGATCTAAGACATTGTGCTAAATCTGGTTCGAACAATTTTTAGTATTTTAAAATTTCAATGTATATGACCGTAAAAACTCTTTGAAAATTTATAATAAAGTTATATTTCATATTAAATTTGATTTTATATGATTGAACTAAATTTTTTATAGAGATAGAAGATAAAATTGTTAAAATAGTTGATATATATATATATATTGTTGCATAAGAGCTCACATACTAACAAGAAGGAATACTGTAGGAAAAAAAAGAAGAAGAAGAAAAAGAACGCATGAGTCTTTTGTATGTCAGGAAATTCGAAAAGACAAAAAATTAATTGCACCGAGTAAATAAAATGTTAAATAAGTGTAATGTCATACGAAAATTGAGTAGAAGAAAATTGAGATGAGGTCGTAACAATTCCGGGTCCTATCAGGACTGTTATGTAACCAACTTTCCTGATGACGACGTTAAATTTATACATTCATGTGAAATAAATGAAGGATGAAGTTTTATAAATTCAATTTGTTATAACATTTTAATGAAAAAGAAATATTGAAATAAACTGAAAAGTTCATTTATGACAACTCATATATCTTGTGCAGTTGACGTTTATAAATTTCACTTGATATGAAGTAAGCAGTGAACCAAACAACAATTGAAAGTTACAAAAAGCTTACCACTTGATTGCAATAAATAGTCCACACTGGCTTTGTCCCCCTTTTTTTTTGTGTGTGTGGCCGAATAATTACTACCTGGATACATTGAAAGACAAAATCTCTCAAGATTAATTACAAAAAATCTAAGAAAATTACCGTTTTTTTCTTTTCAATAAAGAGTGTAACCATTTGCAAATAATTGGAATATATCCGATGTATAAGTGAAACTTTAAACTCTATTATGTGAGATTACATCCAGATATAGGGAGTGGAGGTACTTTAAAAAATTTATAATCTAATTTAACCAAGAAAATATTTATATCATTTCAATGATATCACCCTTAAAAAACTAAAATTACCTCTATATCCCATCTTACTAATATGTTTTTCCTTTATAAATAAACTCATTTATTATATATCCAAAATCAGATTATATTCACGCTATAATGCCAAACTTAAAATCTTTTATTTCTCTAAGAAAAAGTAGATTTTTAGTCAATAACTTTTTGAACCTATTCAATTATGTATTCGAACATAAGAATACAATCATAATGTGATAAGCAAATATAAAAAATAAAAATTATCGGAGGCGAGAGAATGTTAGCCAGCGATGCTAGGATTTCAGAAAGTGTGCATGATACAATTATGACGGAGGATGTGGATCGTGGTCCCCCACTGAGGGAACTACTAAACAAAGCAATCACGTGGGCCGAGAGACTGTGAGGGAGTTCGATAGGTGGTTTGGTTCAGCCGGAAAGTGTTTTCGTGGAGGAACATATGGAACTCGATTATCCGAATGGGAAGGATGGTGAGACGGCAATTTCGATTGCACCGGAGGTGATCTCGGTGATGAAAAGCTTGTGAAAAGGTGTATGGTGGTGAAAGTCTTGGATAGGAGTGTTGCCTTACAAACGATGAATAAGAAGCTGTCTGATTTATGAAAACCAAGATGAGCCATTTACGTGGTGGATTTACCTCGCTAATACTTCATGGTCCATTTTGAGTCTAAAGTTGAGTATTTGAACGCCTTTACAGGACGTCTGTGGCATGTGTTTGGTAGTTATCTCTTGGTTCAAGAGTGGTCACCAGTGTTTAATTCCCGTTGTGATGATATCACAACAACCCACGTATGGATTCGCATATTGGATGTGCCACCGCATTATTACCACAAAGCGATTCTTACGAGTATTGTTCGAGGAGTAGGAAAACCTTTACGAGTTAGTTTTACTACAATTTCCTTTGAACGTGCACGACATGAACATGTTTATGTTGAAGTCAATCTTCAGAATCAACTAAAAGGATCAGTTAGTGTGAACAAGGAAATATTTTTTGTGGAGTATAGGGATTGCCATTAATTTATTTATTGTGTGGTATCACGGTCATTCGGTGCATTAATGCCCTAAGAAACCTCTAAGAAAGGCAGTTGAGCACTCAACAGGGAAGGAAGTGGTTCCTCTTGTTGTGGTGGAGCAAGTGTTGAAACAGAAAGAGATTGCTTTGGATAAGGGTTTCACGGTGGTTCGTTGGTCGACGTAACTGGTCAGGAAATTTGAGAGACCGTACGGCGAAGGAGCTGATAGTTTGGGGAAAGGGTAAGGGGATCAATTTTGGGAAATCAAAATTTGTCAACTAAGGAAAATGTTATGGTATTGATCAGATTTCAGAAGCTCGAACAAGAAAATCACGCACAAAATTTAAAAGTTGTTGCCATATCATCAGGGCAAGTTAAGGAGAGTGAATCTTTTGCGTCACGAAAGAGTAAAGGGAAGGATTTTAAAACTCTAAGTGGCTTTGATTTGGGTCAGATAAGGGCCCGTAATGGTGAATACGAGCAACTTTGGGCTGTCCAACTTAAAAGTCAAGTTTATAAAAGCACATAAACCAACTCGAGGTCTGGTTTTTGGTTTGAACAAACAAGTTATTGTTGGAAAAGTCTAGTAAAAGACTATGTGTGGATTTAGAAGGATTAAATAGACCATGAGGAGTGTTATCGGGCTTGATGCGGTTGATGGGGATACAACGGAAGCAAACACGTTATTAGGAACAACTTTGAGAAGTGAGATAGTAATTGTGGAAGAAAATTCTGAGGTTGCTGAAACTAAGATTGTTCTCTCTAATGAGTCTGCTATGTAGACTTTGATTGTTTTTTGGGAATAATACCTTGCCCCGGTAGCTTTACTTATTTCAAGAGTGTTTATGATGAATTTCTTATTGTGGAACTGCCGACGGGTAAATATACCCAGCTTTCGATATGCAAACGATATATGTTGAAAAAATTCTCCATTGATATATTGGCGTTATTTAAAACACATGCAGAATATGTACTAGATCTAATCGTAGTGTACGCAGCTCCTTCTACAGCTAGCCAAGGGGAGTTGTGGCCCAAACTAAAAGGTGTTATGGTAGTTATTGATAGTCCAATCATCATTGGGAGGGACTTTAATACAATTGTAAGACTTGATGAGAGAACTGGTGGAAATGGTCAATTGTCTTCAGACTCACTGACCTTTGGAGAATGGATAAATGATCTTTCCTTAGTGGATTTTGGTTTGAAAGGTCATCAGTTTACTTGGAGGCGGGGGAAGTCTGGACCTTCTTTTGTGTCAAAGCATTTAGATCAAATTCTTGGTAATGCTCATGCAAGATTAATGTGACAAGAGGCTATTGTTTGTTACTTACCTTTTCTTGCATCAGATCACACTCCACTATACTTACAACTCTCTCTGGTCATAGAAGGGAACCCTCGTAGGAGGCTTTTTAGATTTGAAGCGGCATGGTTAAGCCATCCTAGTTTTAAAGAGCTTTTATTGTCATCTTTGAGGAGTGACATGAATACATTGACTGCTCTGGATGATCTTTGGGTCCATTTACAAAGCTGAAGTAAAGCCATTTTTAGACATGTAATGCGACATAAAAATAACTGTATGTCCAAGATCAAAATCGTACAAGATTTAATTGAGTCTAATCCCAATAGATGATTTATTGATAAAGGAGGATAGACTGATGAAAGAGCTAGATTTGGTGCTAGAACGCAAGGAGATGATCTAGTATCAAAAGTCACGAGAAAGGTGGGTAACCCAAGGTGATCAAAATACTAATTTCTTTCAGACGTCAAGGATTATACAGAGAAGGAGAAATTGTATTGAAATGTTGTAAAATAATGAAAATGTGAGGGTTGAAGACGCTAAAGAATTGGAGACTTTAGCTGTGGATTATTACGTGGATTGTATTCTCTAAACGATGTGGAGGAAACGATTTTGATTCTATATTGCTCAGGTTTTGATCCTCTTTCTTGGGATGAGGTATCGGCTTTGTGTACTCCATTTACAAGTAAAGAAATCAAGATAGCTTTTAAGAGTATGGGGCATCATTTGACTTTTCAGGCAAGATGTTTGCCCCAATGCTCCTAACATTGTTGATAAAAAACGGGTTGTAAGTTTGCTTTGGAGTTCTTCGAAGCAAACATCTTGCCTGAAAAGTCAAATGATGCCCTTTTGGTTCTGACCGCAAAGGTGTATAAAGTAGAAAAATATTACATTTTTGATCTGTTAGCTTGTGTAACTATTTGTTCAAGACGATTACTAAAGCTATGATTATGAGGTTGAAGAAAATCATGCCAAAACTTACAGAACCTGCACAAGTTAGCTTCATTTCTGAACGCCTGAGTACATATACCATTATTACTGTACAAGAAGCAGTCTAATCGATGAAGATTCAAAAAGGAAGTAAAGGTTGGATGTTGTTAAAGCTAGATTTGGAGAAGACTTATGATAGAGTCAGATGAGATTATTTGTAGGATACTCTTAAGGCTTCGAAATTACATAAGATATGGGTTGCGAGGATAATGCACTGTATAATGGGCCCCTCAATGACATTACTGTGGAAAGGTGAGAAAACTACTCTATTCAAACCAAAACGTGGCTTACGTCAAGGGGATCCACTATCACTTTACTTGTTTGTACTCTATTTGGAAAGGTTTTGCCACCAAATCAAACTTGCAATGGCTTCTAAGGATTGAAAACCAATATTTTTGCCTCGAAGTGGACCAATCTTTACATTTATGCTTTGCAGATGACCTGATTCTGTTCACTGAAGCCTCTGTTAGTCAGGTGAGAGTTATTCACAAGGAATTATAGATTTTCTGCACAGCCTCGGATCAGAAAGTCAGTTAACAGAAATCCAAGATATATTTCTCGGTGAATGTAAAATGTGACCTTGCCGCAAGTATTACTTTGGAGAGTGGGATTCAACAAACGCATGACCTTGGAAAGTATCTTGGTATGCCTATCTTGTATCGCCGTGTGAATAAAAATACTTTCAGCCCTCTTTTTGAGAGAGTGTCTTCTCGTCTATCTGGTTGGAAAAAGTGTTTTCTTACCTTGCTAGTAGGATAACTCTTGATATCTTCTATTCATGTGCACTTGATGAGCACCATTGCTCTTCCTAATCAGACATTGTCAAAACTTGAATAAGTGGCTCAAGAGTTTATTTGGGGAAGTACCAGTGAAAAGAAAGGACAACATCAGGTTTCTTGGGATAAAATATGTTCTCTGAAGTCTGCAGGAGGCTTAGGTATTTGGAAGATGTTATCTATAAATTCTGCATTGTTGGCAAAGATTGGATGGCGTCTGTTAATGGGGAATGATAGTTTATGGTCGAGGGTTTTGAGAAGTAAATATCAATTTGGGGAAGTTACTGATCAAGTTGGCTTATTCCAAAAATGAACTGGTCTTCAACATGGGACAGTGTGGCTCTCGAATTATGGGAGGTTGTGACGTAAGGTGTATGATGGGTCTTTGGAGATGGTCGATCCATACAGTTTTGGCAGGATAAATGGCTAATAGAGGATGCATTGATTAATCTAGTAGACGTAACAAGAACTGAAGAGTTAACAGACATGAAAGCTTGTGATTTATGGTCCGATAGTGTTGGATGGAATATGGACCACATCACTCAATTTGTACCAGAGAGTGTAAAGCTTCAGCTAGAGTGGGGTGAACAATGTCACAGCCTTTCGAGATTAACTAGAGTGGGGTGGAACACCAAAAGGTTCGATCAGCCTATAAGTTGCTTACTGCAGATTCTTCAATCTGGTTTGGAGAATTCAAGTTCCAGAGTGTGTTAGAACTTTTATCTAGCTTGTCGCGAATCAAGTTATTATGACCAACACTGAACGGTTTCACAGAAATTTGAGTACAACTGCGACTTGCTCGACTTGTAGAAATGGTGATGAGATAATTCTGCACGTTCTAAGAGATTGTCCATTGATGTTTGGTATATGGAGGGGATTGGTACCTCATAGTCACCAACGGTGATTTATTGAAGCTTTGTTGTTGGAATGGCTTTACGAGAATATGCCATCAAAACAGGAAATTCGGGAAGGTATTGGGTCAATTTGTTTGCTTTAAGCATATGGTGGGCGGGGAAATGGCGGTGTATGAATATTTTTAATTCCAAAGAAAAATGCGGAAACCATACTAAGTTCCAACAAGATAAAGCACAAAAGATCACATCGGCTTTCTTGAAAGAGAATCAACTCACGGGTTAAGAGATGAAGATAACAAGATTGATCATCTAGTATGTACCACGTCGTGAATGGTGGAAAATTAACACAAATGGGGCTTCTCATGGAAATCCTGGGGTAGCTACTGCTTGTAGGGTCTTACGAGATACAAATGGAAATTGGTGTTGTAGTTTTGGAGTAAAGATTGAATTTTGCTCGGCACCTCTTGCAGAGTTATGGGGTTGAATTATGAGCTATTTATGGTATGGGAAAAAAGAATAGATTGTGTGGAGCTGAAAGTGGATCCAGAGTTGGTAGTTGAGTTTCTCAAGACAGGGATTGAAGATTCACATCCACTGCCCTTCCTAGTACATCTGTGCTATATCTTCTTGACAAGGGACTGGTTGGTCCGTATTACTCACATGTATAGGGAAGCTAATCGTCTAGCTAATTATGTCTATACTTTACCGTTAGGTTTTTCATACGTATGTTGATTGCCCATATTGTTTAGGGCTGATTTTTTGGGCGATATATTCAAGGTTTCACAACCATGAGTGGTTCGAGTGTAGTTTTGAGTTTGATTAATTTCTAATAAATATCAAGGGCTTGCCCCCGTCTTCGACCAAAAAAAAGAAGCAAATATAAGAAAATGTTAATTTTGTTCCTTTATATATTTGAGTATATTCATCTATAGATGATAGTATAAAAGAATGAATTTTTAATATATTCATATAGGATTGGATTTGGTATAAAAGAAGCAAAATATATACTTTCTTAATTTTGAGTTTTTATATAAAAGTATCTAAATCCGAACTCGATTTATACTGAATCAAACCCTATATAAAAAATAAAAATATTTGAATAAGTTTTAAATCAAATAAATCAAATATCTGAATTAGAAGAACTGAACCTCACAAAATATCAGAATGAATTCTAAATCTATGTACCCTAAAAACCGAATCCAAACTCGAACCAAAACTAAATTAATAACTAAATTTGTTCCATATATATTTTTAATAATTTAGCATTTTAAAATTTTTCTATTAAATTTTTAGTAATTTTAATTTTATAGTAAAAATTTATAGCGAACCTCATGTTAACCTTATATTTAAGGGAAGTATATATTACATGTTACTTTTACTTATAATATTAATAATACATTCAAAATAAAAGTATTGTTTGCTTTAATATATACGATTAAAACATCAAAACTCTAAAGAGGCCCCCAAGTCTAAACGTTTCCACAGATTTTTAATCCATTTTTTTCTCCAATAGGTAAATTTTTATGTATAGTATTTTGTTGTTGAAATTTTTAATTGCTATCTTCTATTTGTAATTCATCTTAAAAATTAGTCTTTTATTCAAAAATAACAAGATTTGAAAAACGGACTCCTATTATTGCTTTAGACAAAGCTGAGAGTTACAAACAAGCATAAACAAATATTGATTAATTGAATAACATGAGATATAGATCTATCTATCTTTGTATCTATATTAATTTAATAAATTTACTATACACAAACTTAAATGATCCAAATTACAATATTTTAATATTCTTTTGTGATACATTTTTTACATAAACATCATCATGTTTATTGACTAAACTATTTTCTTTTATTAGCTATTTTAGTTATGTAATTAATAACAAAAGTTTTGTTTGTTTTCTAGATAAAACAATCAAATTAAAGATCAATTTCTAAGTGATGATCTTGTGTATTTTATTGGAAAAAGTCAAACAAACCTCCAACTTATAAAAATAGGTAGATTAAACCACAAACTCATGAACCTCCAAATTAAACATCAAATTTTTATGTTGACCAAAAAATAAACATTCAACTTAGTATTGACCAGTCTGTTTAATCCCACTGTTAAGTTGGTTAACAAAATTAATAAACTATGTTTAAAGATATAAGAATTAGTAAGACCGAGGTATAAAATATCTCGATGGGCAATTTCAGGGTTAGCACGAGCAACGATGTGATGATGGTGGATACAGCGGGGAAGGGCTTGCCGTCGGGGATCCCCCCGGATATACCTCTGCCAATGGTGGAGGGCGCAGGGGTAGGATCGCGTGAGATTACCATGACTGACGTGATATAGAAGGTAGGGTTAATAGGGTCGAAGACGAATGATTCATGGGCTTCGAAAGTGGAAAACACGAGCCAGAGAGGAGTGATCTGTCCAGAACTTGCTATTGATAAAGAATTTGTGATGAATCGCTTTAAGGTGTCATATCCTGATGGTGAAGATGGACAACCTTCTATCACGGTAGGAAGAGAAGTTTTGGAGGCAATGAACAAGTTGTGGAAGAATTGCATTATTGTCAATGTGTTGGGACGGGTGGTGCCTCTTGCAGCACGTAATAGGAAGGTGAGAGAGTTGTGGAAACCTAGAGGAGACCTACACATTGTGGACTTTCCACGACAATTCTTCACGATTAGGTTTGATGTTGAGAATGATTACTTGGATGCATTAACGGGTGGTCAGTGGAAGGCATTTGGTAGTTATTTGATGGTTAAAACATGGGATTCGGACTTTGATCCTTTGAGTGATGATATTGTGAAGACACCGGTATGGATTCGATTAGCTAATCTTCCCATGAATTTATACCATAAGGCTATTCTAATGGGGATTGGGGATTGCCTTGGCAAAGCTGTGCAAGTGGACATGACTACTCTCTCGTTGATGAGAGCACGTTTTGCTCGAGTGTGTGTGGAAGTTGATCTCCGCAAACCTTTGAAAGGATTTATTGATGTGAATGGGAATCAGTATTTTGTGTTATATGAAGGCATGACTTCTATGTGCTCAAGATGTGGGATATTTGGCCATGTTGTGTCTTCTTGTAGCCTGGTTGAAAAACCATGTGTGGAAGCTGAGAGTTCCAAGGTGAATGCATCGGAAGAGCAAGGAAAGATAGATGAGAATGATGGCTTTACAGTAGTGGGAAGACAAGGTAAAACACGGAATAAGAAAAACTCGATAACTCGGGTTTCGGGAAGAGAAACTTTGTCTCCAGGGTGTGGTGGAATGCAGTCAAGAGTAATCTTAAGGGAGGTTCCATTATCCAGAGCTATGGAGAATTTTCACAGCTCGAATCGTTTTGGAAATCTTGGGGGAGAATGGGAGAGAAATGGAAGTTGAGAATGGTATGAAGGTGTCGAGCTTAGACAAGGAGAAACAGAGAGGTAGTGCTAGCATTGCTAAAGATAAATCCCAATCTTTATCTCATGAAGTTACAAGTCTGAAATTAAAGAACAAGGCGAAGTTAGGGAAACCCATGAGATTAGAAGTTGTTATCGGATCAGTTAAGCCAATTCAATCTCTGAATGAGGGACTAGTCAAAGGTATAAAAAAGCCGCATATTGTGAGTTTTGCGGTGAAAAACGATGAGGGATTGAGACCGTCTGGACCCCGTCAACGCCTGAAAGCATCAAAGCAGAATAAAAGGATTGGTAAACCAGCGGTGGGTCTGATTTTTAATCCTACATTGGATAATATTGCACTTTCCTCTGCAGGGAAGCACTTACGAGTTGAAAAAGAGCAAGCTGGTCGGGTTAATGAGAGGATAGAGATAACATTGGTTCTGTTCGTCCAAGATATAGCTGCTGGTCATATGTCGGCGAGTTCATGTTCCTACTACGGTTTTGTCGAACATTCAAGAACTTGGGTATGTGAGGGGAGTGAGATGTCACCGGAGGAGGCGGTAGTGCAGGCTTAACAGTTTGCCCTGGTTTTTCGAGTTATCGATATTAGGCTCTTAATGATGAATTTTATGCTATGGAATTACCGGGGGGCTAATAAACCTACTTTCCGGAGATCATTATGGTATTTGCTAAAGGGAAATCATGAGGATATGCTTGCTGTCTTTGAAACACATGCTAGTGGAACGAGTGCGGAAAGAATTTGCTGAGGTCTAGGCTTTGAGAATCATTTTCGGGTTGATGCGACATGCCAATGTGGAGGTCTTTGGCTGTTGTGGAAGAGTAATGTAGGTGTTGTCACCGTCGTTCAAAGCATGGAGCAATTCATACACGCTCAGATTGGTGAAAGGGAAGAAACCATTCATCTGATCGTTATATATGCTGCCCCGTCGGCTAGTAGGCGAAGCGGTTTAGGGAATTAGTTAAGTGACATTTGTGTGTCTTTACTGCATCCCATGTTTGTTGGTGGTGATTTCAATACTATTGTTCGCCTTGATGAGAGAACGGGTGGCAATGGTAGTCTTTCACAAAATTCTATGCTTTTTGGTGAGTGGATCCAACATAATTCTCTTATTGATATGGGTTTTCGTGGTAGTCATTTCACCTGGCATAGAGGTAGATCGGAAGAAACCTATATTGCCAAGAGGTTGGACAGAATGTTGTGTTCTGCTAGAGCTCGGTTGTGTTGGGCTGAGGCTATGTTTTCCCACTTACCTTATCTCTCTTCTGATAATGCCCCTCTGTTTGTTGAATTGTGCCCGCGAAGGTCTTCAAATCCGAGACGTAGACCCTTTCGATTCGAAGCTGCTTGGTTGAAGCATGAGGGCTTTAAAGCTCTCCTTGAGACTTCGTGGAATAGGGATAGATCAACTCCTCAAGCGTTGTCAAGTCTTCAGTGTAAGCTCCAGAATTAGAACCGTGAGGTATTTGGTCATGTTTGTATCCACAAAGATAAACTTCTAGCGGAAATTCAGGAGGTTCTACTTGCTCTTGAGAGGACAGTTTCAGAAGAGTTAATTGCAAAGTAAAGTGATTTGATTAAGGATCTTGATGTGGTTCTAGAACAAGAAGAAGTCCTTTGGTTTCAAAAATCAAGAGAAAAGTGGATCTCCTTGGGTGACAAGAACACAAACTTTTTTCACACATCAACAGTAATCAGGCAACATCGTAATAGGGTGGAGATGCTTAAGAATGATCAAGATGAGTGGGTGTCAGACCCTTTAGTTCTGGAATTGATGGTTGTGGCTTTCTATAAGGATTTATATTCATGTGGTGATGTTGCAGCCGACTGATGTACTCTTCCTTTAGAAGGTTTTCCGAGACTTGAATGGATTGATAGGAGGGAGTTAGATTAACCTTTTTCAGCCTTGGATATAAAGTCCTCGGTGTTTGCTATGGGAAAGTTTAAAGCTCTGGGTCCAGACGGTTTCCTTCTGATCTTTTATCAAGAAGGATGGGATGTGGTCGGTCTTTCAGTGATTAAGCTGGTGCTCGAATTCTTTGCTACATGACAGATGCCTACGGGTCTCAATAGTGCTTTAACGGTATTGATTCCGAAGATTGCTAAGCCGAAGAAGATATCGCAGTTTAGACCAATTAGTCTTTGTAACGTCCTCTTTAAGATAATAACGAAGTCTATGGTGATGCGGCTGAAAGGTGTGATGACTAAACTTATTAGTCCTGCGCAATCCAATTTTATCCCGGGCAGACTAGGGACTGATAATGTATTAGTTGTTCAAGAAGCGGTTCACTCTATGGGAAGGAAAAAAGGTAGAAAGGCTTGGATGCTCCATAAACTAGACTTGGAGAAAGCTTATGATAAAATACGGTGGGACCAATGGGTTTCTTGGATCATGAAAGCTGTTGTGAATCCCGATATGTGTGTCTTGAGGAATGGAGAAAAACTACAACATTTTCAGCTAAGCGTGGGCTTCGCCAGGGTGACCTGTTGTCGCCCTACCTTTTTGTTTTATGCATGGAAAGATTATGTCACTTGATTACCAATGATGTGGAGTTGAAGCAATGGAAATTGATGAATATAGCTCGGAGATGTCCTAAGTTATCTCATCTTTGCTTTGCGGATGAGTTAATACTATTTGCGGAGGCATCGGTATCTCAAATCAGTGTTATTCGAAATGTGCTAAAGACCTTTTGTGATGCGTCGGGACAGAAGGTGAGCTTACCGAAATCAAAGATCTTTTTCACAAAGAATATCTCTCGATCATTGGCCAGTGCTATTAGTCTCAAAAGTGGTATTCAACAAACTTGGGATATAGGAAAGTATTTGGGAATACCGATTCTACACAAAAGGATCTCTCGTAATACTTTCTTGAATGTTATTGAAAAGGTTTCTTCAAGACTCTCCGGATGGAAGAATAAGTGCCTTAGTTTTGCTGGGCGGATTACTTTGACAAAGGTAGTCCTTAATTCAATCCTGGTTCACTCCATGAGTACGATTAGGTTGCCATCATCTACAATAACTGAGTTAGATAAATTGTCCCGTAATTTTATCTAGGGTAGTTCTATGGAATAAAAGAAACAACATTTGATCAGTTGGCATAGAGTTTGTAAACAAAAACGAGAGGGAGGTTTGGGACTACGATCGGCTAGACATATGAACCTAGCACTCTTGTCTAAGATAGGCTGGCAATTATTAACTTCACCGACAGGTTTATGGGCTGAAATCCTTTTAGAAAAATATAAAGTTCAGAGTATACGAGATGATCAATGGTTGCAGCCCGATAGTCGTAGTCCTTCGACATGGAAAAGTATACTTGGTGGGATCAATGAGGTTGTAAAACCGGGTATTAAATGGCTGGTGGGTGATGGTAAAGAGGTGAGATTCTGGACTGATTGTTGGCTCTTTGATGAACCCTTACTAAACTTAATTGATTCCACGGATGTGTTGGTGAATATCGATGCTCATGTTTGTGATTTTTGGCGGGATGGAGAAGGTTGGTTACTTAATATGCTTCCACCATTACTAATCGAGACCCTTAAGAGGCCAATGGGTGCTTTGATTGTTGACACTAGGTCTGGTGCTTGAGATAGAATGTCTTGGAGGGGTATGAAGGATGGATGCTTCTCGGTTTGTTTGACATACAATATCATCACACGAAATACCTTCTCGCAGGCCAACATGGGAAGCTTTTTTTATCGTGTTTGGAAACTACAGGTACCTGAAAGGATTAAAACCTTTCTCTGGTTGGGAGTTCACCAATCTCTAATGACGAACTTAGAACGACATCGGAGGCACTATGCCCCTCGCCAATATGTACGGTTTGTGAACAGAGCAATGAAACTATTCTGCATATTCTTCGTGATTGTCCAACGATGATGGGCATATGGCAACGGCTGGTCCCACGGTCTCTACGTAGTGAGTTCTTCACCATGTTCTTATTGGAGTGGATATAAAAGAATATTGGAGATTCGAGAGATACAGCAGAGGGGTCATGGAATACTATGTTTGTTGCTTCTGTTTGGTAGGCGTTGAAATGGAGGTGCTATAATACATTTTGGGTCTTCAAATACATGGATAGACTCAATCCGCTTTCTTAGAAATTTGACTAAGGAGATTACACAAGCAAACTTGGCAAATAAGCATAACTCCCAATGTGGGATGCTGCGGGTGCAGCGAATGATTGGGTGGTCGAGACTGACGGAGGGATGGGTAAAAGTTAATATGAATGGAGCCTCTCGTGGACACCATGGTTTGGCTGCAGCTGGGGGGTGGTCTTAAGAGACGAGAATGGAGTGTGGTTGCTGGGTTTTTCTCTGAATATAGGTATCTGTTCGGCTCCATTATCGGAACTTTGGGGAGTGTACTATGGCTTACTCATTGCTTGGGAGCAAAACAATAGACGACTTGAGATAGAGATTGATTCCGAGCCTATCTTCAAGATTCTACAGACAGGGATTAGTGATTTTCATCCCCTATCTTTCCTGGCACGAGTGTGCTATGGCTTACTATCAAGGGAGTGGGTAGTCCGAATACGTCATCTTTACAGGGAAGCTAACCGTCTTGCTGACAGTCTAGCGAACTTTGCTTTTTCTTTATCTTATCGTTTACATTTGTTAAATTCTTTACTTGAGGAGGTTCGTTTGCTGTATGAGGATGATGTCGAGGGTATCTCATTCCCGAGACAGGTTGTTGTTTGATTAGTATTGATGGAATAAAACTTGAAGGGTCTTTAGGCCCTTTGTTCGACCAAAAAAAAACTATGTTTAAAGATCATTAATGACTCGATTAAAATGAAACGATTCATTTTGTCTATCATCTTCAGACTTGCAAAAAAAAAGAAAAAAAATTCCAATTCCAGACCCTAACTCACAAACTCTCCAAATTCATTTCTCTTCAATGTTTTCAAATTGATTTCTTCTCTTTTGTTAGTGAGTTTCTTCAGCTTAATGAAAGGAAATTCAATTTCCTAAATTCCAAATTGCGAAATCAGTTACAAAACCTAAATCTCTAAAAGTACAATTCGATGGTAAGGATTTTGGCCACCATCACAAACTCAACTTTCACATCTCAGTATTAGATCTTCTTGGGAGCAGAGATAGTAGCCAATGTCTTTGAGGTATCATTATTAGTCACTTCTTCACCTTCAGCGTCAAAATTCGAATCAGAGTTATGGTTCCCATAGATATCTATAGCATTTGAAGTATCGTAGGCAGCCATATTTAAAAGTTGAAGGCTGAAGAAATTTAGACAATCAAATTTGAATCCAACAATCATTTAACTAGATTTCAAAATTGAAATTCTAATTAGATTTGAAAATTAAAATTCTAATTAGATTTCAAAATCAAAATTCTAATTAGATTTCAAAATGGAATATATAAACGGAAAAAGAAAAAGCTAAAGAGTTGATTCAAGACACACAGACGATAATAAACAAATCAATTCTTGAGACAGAAACGAGTTGTGACACGAAAGTATTTGCAGAATTGTGATGTTAACCAGAATTGAATGACTCCATCAAAGACTCTTCTAAACAAGTAAATAAAATCTAAAAGTTGGTTGAATCAAAAAAGTCTGATGATCTTCTTCTTCAGCATCAAATGATGAAGTTATAATTATTTTTGATCATAATCAAATAGATCGAATTCAAAATCATAAACAAAGGAGAAAAGAGATGAGCTTTCGCACCATAATTAGAAGAGTAGAAACTTTCAGACCTAGAAACAGAGGAATCACAAACCCAGAGACATTATCTTCGACATTTAACTCATTTATCTCCAACGTAACTTCATTGTTAACATCATCTTCACTTTGATTAGGTTGATAACGGACACGACCAACCTCGATGAGGGTCATGGTCGAGTTTCAGAGATTAGAGGATCTTAGATTTCAACTCGATTTTGACTTCCAATTTTGTATTTTTGTGAGTTAGGAAACATGAATTTAGGGTTCGAGAGCAAAATGGGGTTTTACAATTTTGATTTTAATTTTCTTCTTAAGTATTTTTCAGTCGACTAACAGAGATAATAAACATTTGAATTCTAAAAAAGTTTCCAAATTAAAAATAAACCCTAATCTCTGCAATGGCGATTTCCGATGTCAAAAATTGGTGACCGTTTTTCAATTCCGATGGTGCCTACCAGAGGTGATTCACGGCAACACCTTTCTCATGGCGACGGTTTTCAGCGGAGGGGACTGGTGGTGAATACTGATGACCTTAAATCTAGTGCGATGGAGATCCTAGATCGGGTTATTCGAGGGTGACAGCGATGGATAGAAATAGAGGATGTTCTCCGGCAAGGGAAGTGCTTCGAAAGAAACATGTCCAAAGGGTAAATCAAGGAGGAAAACCAGGTTTCAGGAGAGTTTTTTGGTTATCGATTATCAATAGTGATCTCAGATTTTGTTATAGATATCACAAGCTTTGGGTAACAAGATGAATTTTGAAGCTTTGAGACCGATAGATATTACAGGAAAGCAATGATAGTAGCGGATTGTCCTCTATGTTGATTACAAGTTTCAGTACAGACATACATGATATTATCAAGTTCTCAAATTATTGGAGGCGAAGAAAAGAGGATACAAGAATTAGCATAGACACAAATGATATTATCAAGTTTTAGAAGGTTCAGAAGAAGAAGATGGTGGAAACAAGAATTATCAAGTTTTACAAGAGCCAAATTTGGCAAGTTCCAGAATAGTTTTAAGCAAGAGGAGGATCATGTAAAAATTTCTCTACACCGGGTGTGTCAAAATGGAAGTAACATTCAGATAACCAGGATTCAAACCCAGAATCTCAGGGCCAGTATACAGTTTTTCAGGATAAAATGCCTTTGGGCACTATGTTATAATTATAGTCATCCTCAATTCCAATTTCAATAACTCAAGTGATAAGACAAATAGAGGTAAGTCTCAGAGATATTCAAAGGACAATTCTTTGTTGGATAAAGAGAAGATACTATGGAAATCGAAGTGGGTATTTCGGAGAAAGATATTTAGGGATACAAAACAAGATAGTTTATTAAGTGGATGTTATCGATTGTCTGTCAAGAGTAACCAAGAAGGAATTGTCAACTGGCATGATTGGAATATGACGCGTGATTGGAAAATAACGCATAGAGGTAAGAAAAAGGAAAGAACGTGTTTTCAATTCCTCATTTGGAAGATTCAATCAATCAACAAAGACAATTTAAATAAGTTGTTGATGATGGTATATAGAAAGATCGAAACCTACTATATCTTTGGTCCCGAAATTTATGGAGCTAATTGGTCTGAGGCAAAGCAGGAAGAAAGAGGATCTAAAAGGAAATATTCATTTAAAGAGACACCAAACGTTAAGCAAGAATTCACACTTCCCTTAATTTGTTCTTGTTCTTATTCATTAGAGTATATTCATATATTAAGTTTCGATATTCTGCAGTTATTACAAAAGAAGTTGTCCATCATTATAAACCCAAACGAGTTGAGAACGTTGGAGGTCCATTCTTACAATTCTACACTCTGTTTTGTTCTTCTTTGATTCAGAAAAATAATGGCTCAGCTAAATCTAAATAAGAAGGTGTTCAATAATCAATCATCGGGTTTGATCCCCAAAACCAAGATTCCGAAGTTTGACAACAAAGATCTGCTGGCAAAATGCTCAAAGATCATCTTGGGAAGATGTCTTAATCTGGCCAAGCAGAACGTGAATGCTCTCATTCAAAGATTCCCAAGAATATGGAGAATGGAGGACAGAGTGTTTGCAACTGACCTTGGTTTTGGTAGGTTCTAGTTTACTTTTAATAGAGTGTGAGATATGGAGGAGGTGCTGAAACTAGGGCCATCCCATTTCGATGGAGGATGATAACGTTGAATAAATGGATTCCAAAGGCTCCAGAAGATTATCCATCAACACTGAAACTTTGGGCAATCCTATCTAACATTCCTACTGAATATGCGGCTGAAATGGTGTTCCAAATGATTGGAGAACAATTGGGAAAAGTTCTGAAGATCGATGTGGATGGAGCAAAGGTTCTTGTAGAAGTTAACGTAATCAAGGCGTTGGTGTTAAAGACAGCAGTAGAATTTTAGGAGTGTAAAGAATCGATGATCCGAATAAAGTATGATAGACTATAGGGACTTTGCAGTTATTGTAACTACATCAATCATGATGTTAGTCGATGTAAGAGACTAGCTAAACATGAGAACAGAAGGGGAGACCAAGACAAACAAGAAAATTACGAAGGGATGTCTGATCGATATCAGAGTTTTAAAGGCGCTTTGCTGAATAATGGGAGAAGACAACAAGGAAGGAGTGGGGATCGTTTTAAAGGAGGTATTCACTTAAATCAATATGGCTCTAACCTAGGTCAGAAATCGAATCCAATGATGCAGTATGTACCAAAAGAGAAAGGAGATGGAGAATTTGCTGAGAAAGAATAGTCAAAAGAGAAAAAGAATTATGGCCAGAAGGAATTAAGTAAAGCTGAAGATGTTACTCGATCATCCCCGTCGAGAAAAACAAAGAGAGAAGGGGAAGATGGAGGTACAGGTTTTAACGTTCCCAAACAAATCCAAAAGGTCCAAGAAGAGACATCAGAACAGCTCTCTTCATCGAAAAAACTAAAACCTTCTCCAAAGGAAGATGAACAAGAGGTAACAAACTCTCTAAAACTAAGTAAAAGAAATGAAATTGGGTCAAATTTGCAGATTGATGTGGAGGCATCAGGGGATGAAGCTCAAGGATTGATCCAATGAATTACGATTTGTTGTCAGAAAATGAATTTCAGAATGTGTTAACCATCAAAAAGTGGAGAGTTTATTTGAGCAAGGAAAGCTTACAGCTGAAAAAAGAATGGATTGTATCCATGTTTTGGAAAAAGAACAGGTGAATCATAAGCATGAATTCGATCAGCAGCAAATGAAGGAATTTGAAGAAACAAAGGCTGATTCAGCGGATTCATCAAGGCTAAGTTCGAAAAAAGCGGTCGGCATTAGAGGAGTCAATTCAAAAAAACAGAACATCATCAAGAATATGGCAATTGGTGTCAAAAAGTCAAAGACTGGGAAGAAAGGAGCAGTAGGCTTAAAAAGGAGGATGAAGCCACTTATAAGAAGAAGGCATCAACCACTTAAAAATAAAATAACTAAGTTTTATGTTGAAATCATTTATGTTTTTGAGTTTGAATTTTAATGGCGGTGGTCGCCTTTCTTGTTTGAGTTTTATTACTGATTGGTTAAATAAAAAGAAACAAGGTTTCTTAATTTTAAGAAATAGTTACTTAATTATCAATGGGAAAGAATTTGGGAATAAGAGTTTGGGGGCTCTTATCTTACACAAGGCATTGTCCAAACATGCTTTATTTTTAACTAAGTTTTATGGTTAAAATCATATCATGGAATTGTCAGGGAATTAATAATCCAATTACGGAAAATTACTTAAAGGATATGCTTCGACAGTGTAAACCAGAATTTATTTTTTTAATGGAAACAAAAAAAGAGTATACTTATATGGAACAACTAGCAAGTAGGTTCCAAATGGACAATATAATTACAGTAGAACCAAGGGGAGCAAGTGGGGGTTTATGCCTTTTATTTAATAATTACTATAATGTATGTTTAAATTACAAAGATAAAAATATTATTGATATATCACTAGAGCTACAATGAAAGAAAACTTATTTTTCTTTTATATACGGTGAACCTAGATTTAATCTAAGAGAACAAGTTTGAGAGAGGCTTACTCGATACGGGACCAACATATTAGAACCACGAATAACCATATGGGACCTTAATGAGATATCAGGACATCACGAAAAACAGGGAGGCCGAATAAGAAGTATTAATTCTTTTGTGTCTTTTAACACAATGCTACGTCATTGTGGTTTCATCGAATTCCCATGCATTGGCGATACTTGGTCTTGGAGAGGACAGCATAAAATTATTAGGTGCAAGTTAGATAAGGCATATGGGAATGAAGAGTGGTATTCATTATTCCCAAATACAAAGATGGAGTATCTGAAAATGATTGGATCTTATCATAGACCAATCATTATAGAAATGAGTAATAATGTCTCAAAACAACGCTCGAGTTTCCATTTTGATAAAAGGTGGATTGGTAAGCCTGGTTTTGATTCAGTAGTTCAGACAGGGTGGACAAGGTATGCAAATACCCGACGATGTCAAATTTCCAATAAAATTGCAAACTGTAGAAATAAAATTTTGAGATAGAGGAAAAGACAAATTATCCCAACAAAGGAGAAAATTGAAATTCTAAAGGATAGACTAGAGGAAATGAAAAAATTGACTTTGTGTCCAACGGTAGAAATTTAAAAGGTAGCATCGGAATTGTGTGTTGCATACAATGAGGAGGAGACATACTAGAAACAAAAAAGTCGTAATAAGTGGTTACAGGAAAGAGACAAGAATACTAAGTTCTTCCATGCACAGACTAAAAAAAGGAGGGCTAAGAATCGAATAGTGGGGTTGTTTGATGGACAGGGCAGATGGACTGAAAAAGACAACGAAATAGAATCGGAGGCTGTGAGATATTTTGAGGATCTTTTTACCTCTAATGGCAATGTCGATTTTGGTGAATCACTAAATGGTATTGAACCAGTTATAACAACCGAGTGGAATACCATTCTTTTAGCAAGGGCAACAGAGGAAAAAGTGAGGAAAGCACTTTTCATGATGGAACCAGGGAAAGCTCCAGACCCAGATGGAATGACGAGTCTCTTCTTTCAAAAATCATGGAGTGTTATGAAAGGGGATATAACCCAACTGCTTAATGATTTTATTGAGACAGGCTTTTTTGATAAAAAAAAATTTAATAATACATATATATGTCTGATTCCAAAGATTGCAAGGCCTACGAAGATGATGGAGTTTAGACCGATTAGTTTATGTAATGTGGTGTACAAAGTTATGTCCAAAGTGGTGAGTCTGAGACTAAAAAGAATTTTACCTGATTTGGTATCGGATACACAATTGGCTTTCGTATCGGGTCGCCTTATTTTGGATAATATATTAATTGCACAGGAGATGTTCCATTCTTAAAAAACAAATAAAAGAATAAAAGAGTCATATATGGCCATCAAAACAGATATAAGCAAAGCCTATGATAGAATTGAATAAAGTTTTCTACACAAGTTATTGATCAAATTAGGATTTCATGAACGTTGGGTAAAAGGAGTCATGCACTGTGTTGCATCGGTGATATATTCAATACTTATAAATGGAAAACCGACAGGTAGGATAATCCCAAAATGAGGGTTCAGACAAGGTGATCCGTTATCGCCATACTTATTTATATTATGTACAGAAGCTTTAGTGGCACATATTAAGCAAGCTGAGACCATGAAGCAACTGACTGGATTATCTATTGCGCGGACAAGTCCGGCAATTTCACACCTTTTATTTGCAGATGACAGCCTCTTCTTTTGTAAATCAAACGTAAAGGAAGCATTGTCAATATTAAATGTGTTGAAGGAATATGAAAATGTTTTGGGGCAACAAATAAATTTTTCGAAATCATCTATCCAATTTGGGAAAAGTGTTGACCCTTTTAGGAGATTGAGATTCAATCAATCTTATGGATTCATACAGAAGGGGCTATGGGAACATATCTAGGCCTTCCAGAAGGATTAGAGGGAGTAAAAACTAAAGTTTTTTCTTTTGTTAAAGAAAAAATTGAGGCAAGGATAAATTCATGGTCTACGAAATTCCTCTCAAAGGGAGGAAAAGAAGTTTTAATCAAATCAGTACTTACTGCGTTACCTTCATATGTTATGTCTTGTTATCGACTACCGAAGGCAGTTACTACAAAAATTATTGCAGCTATAGCAAATTTCTGGTGGCATAACTCGGGAACATCCACATGAATTCATTGGGCTACTTGGGATAAGCCATGCAAGTATAAGAATGAAGGAGGCCTAGCCTTCAGAGATATAGAAGATTTTAGTTCAGCCTTACAGGAAAACAACTATGGCGGTTCCTCTTATTCCCTAAGTCTTTATTGGCAAGAGTCTTTCAAGGTAGGTATTTTTTGGGATCAAGTCCCTTAGATCAAAGAAGAGTGTATTCACCTTCTTATGGTTGGAGAAGCATAATTTCGGCAAGATCTCTAATCATGAAAGGTTTGATCTGTCGAATTGGGAATGGGGAGAGAATACGGGTGTGGGATGACCCTTGGATTCCGGATACCTTACCAAGACCCGCAGTGGGCAATGTGTCAAATTTCTATCCTGATTTGAGAGTGTCAGATTTGATAAATTCACATTCACATATGTGGAAAGAAACTTTAATCAGGCAGTTGTTTTGTTCAAGAGATGCAAATATTATTTTGAGTATTCCTATCCCGAGGTTTCCTATGGAGGATTTTTTGGATGGCATTTTCAAAAACCAGGATTTATTCGGTACTAGGCGGAAATAACCATTGCATAGTACCCGGAGCGCTCATATGGTCCAAACATTCAAGAATTACAAAATAAAGTAGGGAAGATTGAGGCTCCTCCCAAATTAAAACATTTCATGTGGCAAGCTCTATCAGGGCAACTGGTGGTTAAGGTAAACTTAGCACATCGGGGTATGAGATGTGACTCTCGATGCGATAGGTGTGGAGTAAATGATGAGACTATTAATCATATGTTATTTGAATGTCCTCCAGCAATTCAAACTTGGGCTTTATCTAGAATTTCAACGGGCTTGAATTTTTTATGTGGATCACTTTTCTCAAATTTTGTTTACCTTTTCTGGCGGATACTGAATCAAGCGAATGACAAATGTTTCCCCTGGATTTTATGGTATCTTTGGAAAGCAAGAAACAACAAAGTTTTTAAAAATAAGGAAAAGGATCCCTTATTACTTCTCCGAGAAGCAGAAGCTGAAGCCGATGACTGGTTTTTAGCCCGAAAGGAAAATAGTGGCAATGTGCGAATATCTCAGGAATCTGTAATTGTCGATACCACCTTAATGTTTAGATCTATAACTGAAAACCCAAGTTTTATAGGGTATAGATGTATGGTCGACGCGTCCTGGAAAGATTCTGATATTTATACAAGTTTAGGCTGGTACTCTTTTGGGAATGAGGAGGGGGGAGTGAATATGGGGGCCCAAAGTATTAGAAGAAGTCTTTCATCATTACCGAAGTGAAGTTTTTTGTGGACTGCGTCGAGTTAGTCAAGATGATAGAAAATCCTTCAGATTGGCCAGCTTTTCAACTTTACCTAGACGATTTTTCGAGACTCCAAAGCTCCTTCCGTATATGTTCTATGGGTTGGATTTCGCGAGCTCTCAATCACAAAGCGGATGCCTAGCTCAGAGCATTAGAGGATTATCTAGGAATCAAGTTTATGTTAACAATGTTCCTCCTTGTTGGTTTGTTTATGATACTTTGAGTTAAGTTGACAAACAAAAAAACAAAGACAATAAACTAGGATTAACAGAGTTAATTGATTCTTTTTATAAAGTTAACATCAGAGTTAAAAATATTGGTCAACGCAGAATTGAGTGTTTACTTTTTGGTAAACATAAAAAATTCAACGTTTAATTTAGAGGCGCATGAGTTTGTGGTTTAATCTACTTATTTTTGTAAGTTTGAGGTTTGTTTGATATTTTTTCCTGTATTTTATTGAAAATAAGTTGTTTGAATATGTTTCAAATGAAAAAAGGATTAAAAATTTCAAATATTGAATGAGAATACTATTGTGAGAATATATTGATTTTTTGTATAAAATTTTATTGAAAGTTTCATAAGGGAATATTATGTTATATTTTTTCTCTCCAATGGTTTTTTTTAAAATCAGCTACTATATTCACTGCCATGAAAAATGTATAATTGAGGCTGATGTCGGAAGTTCGTCATGGGCAAATTACCAATAGTGAATAAACTTAAAAAATCGCTCATTTCGACCGATGAGAAAAAGTGAGGAGTGAACACCAAAAACCTCTACCCTAAGAATGTTTTTATTAAAGTCTCATATACTAATAAAATTATAAAATAAAAAAACTTTTTTATTCTAAATGTGGGAATTTTCTCGAAAAGACTGAACTCTAATAACACCAGTACAAATTTAGATCATTTATTCTAACAAACTTGTATAATTCTTTCATTCATGAGATCCGAATATTAAACTACTTTTAGAGAATCTCCAAAAGCAACTTCCTTCATTAATAAAGTTTTGAACACTCCAAAAGAAATTTATCTTTTGTAGACACTTCGCCACATAGCTGGCTCACACACATTTTATAATGAGAATTATCCAAGTTGAACAAAAATAATAACAAAAAAAATAATAATACAAGGATACATAAATATTACACAAACAGAAGGGTACCTAATATGAATAATCGAGTAGATTAGATCCTGAACCTCCAAAGTTACCAATGTATTGTCCATATAAATTTGGTGTACCCTGTTAGTGAATTAAATGCAAAATTCCAGTTCTAAATACCGAACCATATCAGCATCTGAGTATCCTCAAATAACTCAGAGGTTCTTTAAACTTCTCTGTACCAACTGATTCCGTAAAGATATCAGCTCGGTTTTGTTCCAATCTTCAACACTTTGATCAATCCTTCCTCAACTACATCACGAATAAAGTGATATCAAGTTTCTATATGTTTTGTTCTCTCATGAAACATATGGTTCTTTACCACACAAATTGCGCTTTGGAAATCACAATAAAGCTTCACTACATCCTGAGAAAATCCGAGCTTAGAGGTAATTAGCTTTACCAAATAACTTCTTTAGCATTTTGCTATGACCATATATTATGACTCTGTAGTAGATAATGCCACTATTTGCTGTAAACTTGAAAAACACCTTTTATCAAAATTTGCAGCATAATCATTATCACAGAATCCCTTGACTTCGAAACTATCTGTCTTTGATAATGTTAGAGCATAATCTTCTGTGTATTTTAGATACTTGAGTATCCAATTAAATGCTTTACAATGATCTTTGAAAGGTGCACTCATAAATCTGTTCACTAGCCTAACTGCATGAGCAATACATGGACGTGTACTCACCATTGCGTACATTATACTCCCAACAATACTAGTATGTTCTCCATCTCAGCAGTTGCTTCCTCCTTATCTTCCTGTTTTGTATTTGAGAGTTTTAAATGTGTATCCATAGATGTTCTAACTGCTTTAACATTATCCATTCCAATTATAATATAAATCTGTTGAGATAATTTTAGAAACCCCAGCCTTTCAGTCTTGTATAATATCAATCCCAAGTATACGTCTTGCTGCACCTAAGTCTTTCATCTCAAATTCACTGCTCAATAAGTCCTTAAGCTTATGAATCTCAACCATACTTTCAGACTCTGCTTAGAATTTTGCTATGCGCTACGCATTCGCTCGGGTACCGAATAGCACCTCGTCGATAAAAAGGAAATTATGCGAAGATTAATTGAAGATTTATTTTATGGTGTTATTTTAATTTATCATATAAAAATATAAATTGTATATATGAACTAAATAATGTTAGTTGGTCTAGTGGTAAAATCATGTATAATAATTTCGATGTTACATTCCTACTTCTAGCTCAAGTTTTTCTCATTTACTTAAATAAAGGGGTAAAAAAGACTTTTCTCCTTCATCTTCTTCCTCAGAAAATTTTCCCTGATAACTCTAAACCGACGGCTACAACCAGTAATGTTAATTTTTCTCATTCTTTTCATGTTTTTTCTTTATATTTATGTCTAAAACTTATAGATTTGTTAATAAATATCAATTTTGAGTAAAAAAACATGATTTTTACAACGTCCAGATTTTTTTGTCCAATTTGATGAAAACTCTACGGTCCAACAACGTCTTTCTACTGTATAGTCGGCTGCCATAGCCGTGATTTTGAACAGGGCTTTTAGATAATAATAGCATATCATCAACATACAATAGAAGATACACATAATCGTTGTTTTGTACCTTTTAAAGTATAGACATGGATCATGCTTGCTTCTACTATATCCTTTTGCTGCGGTAAACTTATGAAACCTTAAGTTCCATTGTCTTGGAGATTGTTTAAGTCTGTAGATTGTAACAAACAGACTTCATCTCCCTTAGCAAACCCTTCTGGATGATCCATTATAATCCTTTCCTCTAACTCTCCATGCAAGAATGACGTCTTTACATCTATTTGTTCAAGTTCAAAATCTCCACCTCCATGCAAGAATGAAGTCTTTACATTTATTTTTTCAAGTTCAAAATCTCCATAAACAACCATTGACATGATTAATCTGATTGTAACATGTTTTACCACTAGTGAGAATACTTCATGACAATCAATACCCTTCAGTTATCCTTTAGCCACCAACCTTTCTTTGAATCTAGGTTCTTCAACATTAGGTATCCCTCGCTTGAACTTAAACACCCATTTACACTCATTTGTTCTCTATTTGGGAGGTCTTTCAATTAATTTTCAAGTATTGTTTTTAAGCAAGGATTCTATTTCTTCTTTCAGTGCTTCAATCCATTGTAATCTATATATTCCACTTATTTCTTCTTGATCTCTTACGTTCATCATCTATAACTTAGCCATGTTTAAAACATAAACAAATAGATCACGATCATCAAACCTGCTAGGCATCTTTGCAGGTGCTTTTCGTTCTATGTCCTTGGCTAATTGATAACCATCTAGAGAAGAACTTTCAGAATCTCAGTGCTTTTCTTCCGGTTCTTCATCAGTTTTCTGATCCGAAACATGTGATGAAGGAGCTCCATCTTGAACTGAATTCTGGCCAAAAATTCTTAGTCCTTTCTTCAGCAAAGTCATTTGGAAGAATAATGATACCTTCTTTCTCTTTGCTTAGCAGTTCCTGTTTCCTCTTTTGTCATACTCTTCACATCCTTATACACAATATCTTCACAGAATATTACATCTTTACTGACAGGACACTTTCTATCTTGAATGCTCTGTATTTTGTATTCTTTTACACCCTGCGGATAACCCATTAAAATCCCTTTCTTTGCTCTAGGCTTTAGTTTTCCATGATCCACATGATAATAAACCAAACAACCAAATACTTCTTATGTGTCCATAATCCAATTTATTTCCATACCAAACTTCTTCAGGAATTCTGTAATTTAGAGGTGTTCTATTTATCAAATATACCATAGTTGATGAACCTTTGCCCAGAGAGCCTCTACCAAACCTGTTTCACACAGTAGACTTCTTACCTTCTCAAGTATACACCAATTTAACATCTCTGCCACTTCGTTCTGTTGAGGCGTGTATGGACATGTTTTATGTCTCATAGTTCCATTTTCTTTGTAGAAACCATCAAAGTTCTTGTTGCAGTATTCTAAACCATTGTCTGTTCTCATAATTTTTACTTTCTTTCCGCTTTGATCTTCCACAAGTGTTTTCCTCTCTATGAACTAGGATAGAGCTTCATCTTTAGTCTTTAGGAAATAAATCTAGACCTTTCTTGAAAAATCATCAATGAAATATAATACTAAGATTTTGCCAAACTTGGAGTAACATTAGGCGAGCCCCATAGACCATAATGGATATACTAAAGAATTTCCTTTGAAGTATGTTTTCTGATTCTAAAGGACAACTTATGAGACTTTCCCATAAGCTCTCTTTGATATGTCTTGTGATGTGAACATTTAGAGTCTATAATCCAACCCTTTTTAGATGTGTGAGATGCCATTAAGACCTCATGTTCATCGCAATCAACCCACTGTGCTTTAGCAACACTAGCTTCTGCCTTTTCTTGTTTATGCTTTCCTGAACCATTCGGATTTCTCTTTGAACAATCATTCTTGAAGTGCTCTTCACTTTCACATGTCCAACATCTCTTTTTAAATTTAGATCATGATTTGCTACTAGATTTTGATATGTGTTTGTCTTTCTTGTCTGTCCTTCCTCTAGATTATTCTGCCACTAAACCTTCACTTGTATTCTGACTTTAGCAATCTTTTTTCCTTTAACTCGTATTCAATAGAATAAGCAGACTTAATTATCTCCTCAACTGTAATTGTATCCTTCCCTGGACTGTACTTAAGAGTATGAACAAGGTTTTCAAACCTCTTAGGTAGACTGTTTAACAAGATTGGGCCCTGATCTTCGTCCTCCATTTTAACTCCCCAACTAGCAAGCTCAAACATTAGTTTGTTAAACACATCTAGATTTGCATCTAGATCCTTGTCTTCTTCCATTTTGAAACTATACAATCTTTGCTTCAAGTCAATGTGGAATTGATTTAACTTGATAGATTCCTTTAAGAGCCCTCAGAGTTGTCTTCTCTTTTATGAATTTTCATAGCACAATGTCTTTATGCTCGACGTTAACAAGTTTTTTGCCCTTTTATCCTTTAGTTTCAATTGCTTTGCTCTTTTCTTTTTCTCTGCTGGAGTTATTGTCTTTGGATCTTCTTCATCCTCAGTTTCTGTTTTAAATTCTGATTCCATTGAATTACATTTCCTAAACCTAAGATCTCCAACTGAACCAACATTCTCAAAGATCTCCTGAAACCCTCAAATCAGTGATCCTGAATACCACAAAACCAGCTAACAGAATATTCAACCAAAATACTTCCAAACTATAACATGCAGGACAATCTGACCTAGTAGAACTAATCGCAGATTCTCAAATACAACCAAAACAAACCACACAACATAATCAACCATGAAATACCACACAACTGATCAAAGATTAACACTAACAAATCTGATAATACCTTGAGATCGATGATATGAGAACACCTCTTCAAATACACACAACCACAATCAACAAATCTGCAGATTTAATTATAAGTGTATGATAACACAATTTGTCAGTTAACTAATCCCTACTAAACCCAGAATATCGATGTAGTGTAGTAGGGGTATCGAACCAAATAAGGAGCTACTAACAATCAGAAAATAGAGGATCTATCTAGTTCAAGTCAAACATGTCACAAGTAATATATCAAAATCGAAATGAAAGACTAAATAAAACAGAGCAATTAAAAACAGAGTAATATGCACATAGTATGAAAATCGAATATAACAAATAGACAAAAGAGGGGTTCTTGAGGACTAGGATCATTGATCAGTGCTTAGCTAGGGGTTCTAGAACTTGTTTAACAACCTAATAAGGATGACCTCTAGGCAACATATTCAAAGCAATCAAAATCACTCTCATGACTATGAACACAGCCCAAATGCAATCAGACCTAACTCTAATTAGCGATTCACACTTGTGCTGGCATTAAGAAACAATCTATTCTACCCAATAGACACTCTAAACAATCAATCCCTTGAGTTAGAAGTGTAAATCTTAGTCCTAGGTTCATTCAAGCATTTTCACAAAAACATTATGGGTGGGAAAACGCTAAGATCAGATTTCAAATGACAAAGATGAAATAAGCATAAAGAACACATAAACTGACAAGATCTAAGCATATAGAGCCTTAAGCAAGCAAGAAACCCCTAGATCTATACTAATCTAACCCATTCCTCAAGAACCCTAATGGACCTACTCAATCTTCATCATAAAATGCTCAAACCCTATAAATGAAATAAACAACATCAATAGAAAGATAAGAAAGAGATGAACAAGAATGATCAAAAGAAGATATGCAAAAACTCAATAGATCATAACCAAATCAAGTATCCAAAAGTGAATATAAAAGAGAAAAGAGAGAAAAAATCTTTGAAACTTAGTTGAATCTGGAAAATAAAGCGTGGTTTGTTTCCGGGGTCTAATGGATATTTACTTTTACAAAACCCTAAATTGGTCAAAATGCAGAGAAAAAGTCAATAAATGAAGTCCAAAGGACAACTCGGCCTCAGCATAGCGAGTTGGTGTGGTCATGTTGGTTTTGTCTTTAGCCAAATTTCAAACTCGACCTCATACATAGAGAGTTTGTGAGGTCGAGTTCTACTATGGGCATCCCAAACATCAAACTCTGCATGATCATGACGAGTTGGTGAGGCCGAGTTAGGTTTGTCCAGTCCTTAGCTGCTTACATTCGTCTTGTTCGGTCCTCAGATAAAGTCCATGCTAGTTATCACGTCCAAATTTGCTCCAAAATAATCCCAAAGGAAATCACTCTAAATGCAAGATGTATGCAATGCAAGTACAATGTGTGCAAATGAACCTAAAATGATGAGAATGTTGTGGATATGTATGAAAAATAGACTAAATAAGACCTCTAAAATATGTTAAAATACATACATAAATGTACCAACTGAGCCTTAAAGTAAATATGACCCTCTAAATAGCAACTTCTTATAAACTAGAATCTTTAGTTAACATGACTCTGATATCAATGTTAGTCAATCTTTCAAACTATTTCTAGTTTTATAAGATAGATTGTTACAGATTAATAATGGTTCTCTAACCCATTTGTGTATACTTGTTTTGATCGATTGTTGTTTGCAGAATATAAAAGTATGACACACAAAGTTTAATGGGTTCTGAAGATCAAATCGATCAAGGTACGTGATATATATGCATTTTAGGTAGTTTTAGGAGTTTTATTTATACATTTTGCATCTATATTCATTGTATTTGCATCATATTAGAGTTTTTTAGGTTTGTATTGCATACTTTGCATTCACATTGCATGCATACTGCATATGGAGTATTTTTAGGTAATTTGTTGAGAAACAAATTGAAAAATTTTGGAGTGATCATGTGCGTAAAGACTGACATGAACTAGACTGGATGTTAAAACTTTTACTTAAGTTGATTTAAATAAAGCATGAGGATTAGATCATATGACTCAATGGAAACCAAAACCAATTGGTAACTAATAATTTAATCAAATCAAAACGCATTACAAAATCGATTGTCAAGTCTACTAACAATCTAATTATTTGTTAAGCCATATTAAGAACAACAAGTAATAAATAATATAGAAACAAAATTCGAACAGTAACAAATAATGAATAAATTAACAAGGCATTTATATCATAGTATCGTAAGGAATAATAATAATAATAATAACAATAATAATAATAATAATAATAAAAATAATAATAAATTCAACGGTGAATAACAGTTCTCAAATCCTATCCATTATTATAATGGATTAAAAGAAATCTTAATAACTAGTTGGTTAAATTAGATTGATGGAAACGAAAAAGAAACAAAGAAGAAAATAAATTAACAGTTCATCAATTCAAACTTATATCTATTGATCAATTATGATCGATTAATAAAGAAATTAAAAATTATTAATTCAAAGTTATATCTACTAATCAATTAAAATGTAAAATAACAAACTGATTATTTATATTTTAGATCAATAAGTTTCTAGTATCTTATTATATAAAGAAGAGTTTCTAAAAGTTAGTAATTAACACGATTCTTCCACGTGTCGGATCCAATGATCCGAAATTTTTCTCTATTTATCTTTTTTTTTTAAATTAGATAAAATATATAAATATATTTCTTCAATATTTAGCTTATCCACATCTAAAAAGAAATCTTAATATAAAAGAAAATCGAGAATATTAATTGTTAAAATATTAATTCTAACAAAAAGTAATTTTCATTACTAATCTTATTATATAAAGAA
>OVBA01001261.1:0-46734 GCA_900406435.1 Lepidium aucheri
ACTTTTTTCGGCAATTCATGTAAAGTTCATGCTTTATTTGGCCGATTTCCCTAATCTTAATCCTAGGTTTAAATAAAAGTCAAATTAGTGGATGACATGAGGCATGATGAGCAGCTACTTAAAAGCGCGTTAAACATCATCCTTTAATGTCAAGTGGCATTACTCGTAATTATTCTGTATCCTAGTGGCATTTTCCTCTTCTCTTCCTCTTTTAAACCATTTCTTTCTCTCTGTATTCACTAATACAACTTTGGACAACCTCCAGAAGAAAAAGCTTCAAGAGAGAGAGAGAGAGAGAGAGAGACACGATGAGAGGAATCTCCAGAAAATCCGGTGCGATCATCGCAATTCTGGCCGTTCACTTCTTACTGGCCGCGGCGACCAACCAATCCGCCGGAGATTTCATGGTGATGGAGTCAAGATGCAGAGGTTCCATGGCGGAGTGCTCGAAGGGAGATCTGATCGAGGAAACGGAGGAGTTGGAGATGGACTCAGAGATCAACAGGCGCATCTTAGCGACGAGAAGGTACATAAGCTACGGTGCTCTAAGGAGAAACACAGTTCCTTGCTCACGCCGTGGCGCATCTTACTACAATTGCCGACGTGGAGCTCAGGCCAACCCTTACTCTCGTGGCTGTAGCGCCATTACTCGCTGCAGGCGATGATCTCTCTTTTCTCTTTTCTCGACTTTTCATTTTTCTTCTTCTTCTTCATTACCATTTATTCATATTATTATTTTTGCCTGCTATATTTTACTTTTATTTTATTTATATAATTTCAATTCAGTATATTTTCATACAGAAATTTGTTAATACATATATATACATTATTGTGATTAAATATCAATTATTATCAGTAGAATAAATAAAGAAATTGATATATTATATATTAGAAATGTAAGGTTGCTTTATGCATGTGAGTTGAAGAAAAACCAGGTGTTCATATGGAATATATATGGATATTATAATTGCAGTTGTTGTTTTCATATTCATATATATATGGAGAAGAAAAGAAAAAGATAGTGGTAGAAATCCTTTTTTCTTTTTCTTTTTTTTTTGTTAAGTAATGAAATAATAATACTCCTATTTAATATTAATTGTGGAGAAAGAGAAGTAGAAAGAGAGAAAGGGTCAATAATTTGAATTGATTAGAGGCCAACTAAAGGCAGCTTCACATGCAATACTTTATAGACAGACCCACACGTGGCGTATTTACTACGTTTTATTTCTTTATGGATTCTTTTTCATTGTTAAATAATAGTATGTCGTGGAGCCACTTGGCGGAGATAAAATGTGCCAAAGAGAAAGAAAACGTTACATGAGATATTGAGAGAAATACTAATATTGTCGAAAATAAAAATAAGAGCATTAAATATCGAAGACGACAATTTTAATTTAATGCCCTTATTTGCTCCTCGGGCCCTCAAGGGCTTTCTCACATTTAATTTTCATAATTATAAATCTATATCCCTACAGAAATTATATAAGGGGGCAATACATAGTTTTGGATAAATAAAGGGGTGGGGTTTTGGACCATACACTCTTACCTCATGACAAGCATACACCAACTCATCACCAGTTGTTTTTTTTTTTTGGTCGTACATAAAATTATAAAAATAGAGATCTGAAATACCATTTTGGAACACCGCAAAACAATGTTTTTATTAAATTTTAAACAAAATTTTTTTTATAACTCTTATGTTCTCGGTTTTATTTTTTTCTCCCGTAAAAATTCGATAATCTAGCCTAAGCAATCTTTCTGATTGATCCCTAATCATTTTCATGATACACAATCGAAAGACCCAAACCCAAACATTCCTCTTCACAATGGTTTTTTTTCTTGTTCGTTGTAAAGTTATAATTCTTTCTCGATGCTCAAAGTGTTACACCGCCTCTACACACCCTAAAACCTTTTATAGGTCGTACACCTTAACCTAGAATCTTCCAAATCCCTCAGAAATGGAAACTCTCAAGTTAAGACAAGGTTTCATATATGCTTCACAACGATCTGTCGTTTCTATTAACAGATCCTTGTCGTTGTACACTTTAACTTAGAATCTTCCATATCTCTCAGAAATGGAAATTCTCTTGTTAAGACAAATTTCCATTTCTATTTGACAGCAACCTGTCTTTTCTGTTGACAACTCTTTGTCCTGAGCTTAACCTTGACCAGTAAGTCTCCGTCAAGCTTAACTAGAATCTTCCAAGTCTTCATCCAACAATACTCGTTAAGACAACTTTCCATTTCTGCTTGAAAGTTACCTGTCATTTATGTTGATAGCTCCTTGTCTTGAACTCCACCTTGACCAGCAAGACTCTGTCCAGCTCAACAATAACTTGATCTTCTTTCCTTCTTGACATTTAAGTTGTAGTTCACACATACACTTGTCTTCGGACAGCCACTTGTCTTCGACCAACTTCTTGTTCTTAAACAAGTTCTTGTATTGATCAACTCTTCGTTTAGCTCATATACTCGTTCTTCTCAACTACGCGTTCATAACTCCTTATCGAAAGTAACATTTTCAGAACAACATCTTATTGAGAACAGCTTCTTGTCTTCAACAACTTCTTGGCAAGAACAATAACTTGTCTTGGACACATCATTAATCTCCCAAGAACAACTTCTTGAGTGAAACATCTTTTTGGAACAACAACTTGTCTTGGATACATCATCAATCTCCAACTTCTATTATGATGACTTGTTGATTCTTTTTTAACTTGTTGCTTCACCACATCTTCAATCTTGCATTTAATGTCTTATAAATCTTTTGTGATCTGTTCCTCAAGTTGTCTAATCAATATTCAATGATCCGTTTTTCAACTTGTCTGATCAATCTCCAACAATCTATTTCTCAAGTTATCTGATCAATCTTCAGCGATATGTTCCTCAACTTGTCTGACCAATCTTCAGCAATCTATTCCTCAAGTTGTCTCACTAATCTTCAGCGATCTTTACTCCAACTTGTCTAATCAATTCAAACACTTTCAGTCTCCCCCTATCTTATCTCAGAGTGATGATCAAATGCCTGAGTTAAAAATATTGAATAATTGTTAGAATGCAAACTATGTGCTCATTTATCATTAAGTTGATTCCAACATAATTGTCTTTTATGCAACTTCAGCTCGTTGATTCTAGATGTGTTCTTATCTGCTAGATGATTATGATATATTCACCTTTGGTAACTCCAGCTTGTTAATTCCTGATGCATTCTTATCAGTTGGATGATTCTGATATCTTCACCTTCTACAACTTCACCTCATGATTCCTAATGTTCATATTCTGTCAGCATGCGAATTCAAACATCTTCAGTGCACATGGAGGAATCTCTCCTGTTTTATTAGTATAATAAAACAACCTAAACCGAAACAAGTCTAGGTGGAGGAGCACCTCGAACATTATCCACAACAATATCTACAACATCAATCGGAACAACGTCTAAAAATGACAATCTAAGGGAAGAGAAAGTGCATAGTTAGTCAATTCATTTGCGAGATAGTTGGTCTCCCTATATACCATCGGCAGACCCATGACCAGCTTATGGTGGTCATATGACACACCAAACATTTATAAAAATATTTAAACTCATTTTAATGTTAATTTTTTAGTAGATTTGATATTTTTATAGATACTTGACACCCATAACCAAGGATCAATCATTCATTTTGACACTTTTAGACTCTGAAATTTTAGATATATTTATAATTGTTTACTACTATTTTGAATAATTATAGTGAATTTTCTAGATTGATTGTACTATATATTTTTAATAAATTTTTTACCTAATGGTTAAATATTTGGAGTTCGACTTCAATTTAATACATGTAAGAGTTAATAAAGAAGATATTTTAGGAACGCGTTTATGTTATAGACTAGTTCTTGTATATTCAATGTTGATAAAACAAATTATTGACCTAGGTAAAAAAAATATTCTTGATCAACCATTGATATACACATGAGTAACCCGGACAAATCAGTCCTTACTAAGAAAGTCATGGTACAAATATACCAATGAATATAGAGGATGCGTGTCTTTAATCACCTTATGAAGAAAACAAACTACGATCTCAAAATCAACTTCAAGGACCAAGCATGACACTCGTTAACTCCAAGCTATATATAATCCTTAATTCACCCCTACAGCTCAACTAGAGGTGTCGAGCATATACTGATGTGAAGAAAAAAGTCCTCTATCCACCGTCCATCTCCATCACGTAATACTCCTCCTATGGATGCCATCCTCGGCTTACCTCTTGACGCTCCATCTATGTTTAACGTGATCCAATTCTTAGTTGGATGAGACCAAGAAACTGATCTTACCACTTTTGTCGGTACAGACCCGAATGATACCAAATGCTTATTAGCCAAACATATTTCCTTAGCTCGATCCTTTATAAACAGAGTGCGGTCCTACATCTTATCTTACTTCCAAACACATTTGAACATCGCCATTTCTAAGCACACCAGATACTCATCGCAAACATTATTGAGCACGGTCCAAACTCTATCTCGTTGTAATCATTTAATTACCAAAGAACCACACCAATAGAGATTGTTCAAATAATACAAGTCTTTTACTCCATGGTATGATCTGCTGTCATATACTAAGCATCGCAGGGCAATCTCTGAGTATGTGTAGGATGGACTCGTCCCCACACTTACATACCAAAAAAATACCATAATCTCTCAAATGTCTTCAACTTTGCTCTATGTTTGTCATAAGTACCTGTTGTGCACCAAACCAAAGAAAAATTTGAACACGGTCTGGAACCTTAATGGTCCAGATCTTCTAAAAAAATTGATCCATGTTCTACCTTGGAGTGCATCCATGGTCAAGAAGTCAAATGATGTACAAATACTAAATTTACCATTTGCCTCAGCTCCCCAAGAGAGTTGATCTGCTCTACCCATCACGTTATCAACAACATAAGAACCTAGCTTCAACATGATATCACGTGATAAATATGGCTCAATAAAAACACACTTCCACACTTGTTCCTCAGACCATAGATCACAAACCCGAAGATCTGTGACATTCAGAGGCAAGACACTCGTCACCACCTAACATAAAGGATCATGTGTGAGTCAACGATAAGACCAAAAGCGGGTCCTATTATCATTCTCCACAACCCAATGCAATCCCAGAAACACTACTTTCTTAATTCCGCAAGTTATACTTTGCCATGTCGAAGAGCAACTACCATTCGCTTCCAACCATTTTATGTCATGTATCCCTCCTACATGGTATTTACTACAGAGATGTCGAGTCCAAAGACTACTCTTATATTATAATAGTCTCCATCCAATCTTGGAGACCAGAGCCATATATTCATATGCGAGGATAATTTGATCTCAAATTCACCCTCTCTCTTAAAGTGACACACTCTCTTCCAAGACACAAGATGCTGTTATTTCCTCTCTGGAGTACTACCCCATAAGAAAGACCATGATAATTTCTTAAGATCATGAATTGTGAACTCTGGCAACAGAACGGTACTCATCGCATGTACTCGGATTGAAGCCAATCAGATTTCGTGAGAGTCAGTGAACCACAAAATTTAATGTCTACTTTTTTGAAATAGCCAATCTAGAAGCAACTTTCTCTACCGTATCACGAAAGGTATCTTTGTTAATCCTTTTTTTGAAGTATTGGCATCGCCAAATACTTACCTAAGTCCTTAGTTGACTTAATACCGCTCTCTTCACTAATATTTTCCCAGGTTCACGTTCCATGTTCTCAAAAAAATAGATTTTAAAAGTTTTTGAGGCTTACTCTCTGCCCCGAAGCCGAACAAAACTCATCTAAAGCACCCCTTATCACACGGATTTGAGACACCGACGCCTCAGCAAATAATATCAAGTCATCAGGAAAGCAAATGTGGGACAACTTAGGTCCACCTCGAGATAGAGATATCGGTTTCCACTTACCTGAGTCCACACTAACTTCAATCAAGTGACACAATCGTTCTAAGCACATAACAAACATATATGGTGATAAGGGATCACTCTGATGTAATCCACAGGATGGTGTGGACGGGTCTACTCCTCACCGTTCCATAAGATACTTATAGACGGTCCAGTAACCCCAACCATAATCCAATCTATCCAAGCCTAGATAAACACTCAACTAAGAGAGTATCCTGAAATCCCATCAGATCCTATCATTAGCTTTCTCCAAGTTTAACTTGAGAAGCATCCAACTTTTTTTCCTTTTCTTTTTGTGCATCGAGTCTACAGCTTCCTGAACTATCACCACATTATCAGAGCTTAACATTCCAGGGATAAAGCTTGATTGAGCTAGACCAATCAATTTTGAGATAACCGGCTTCAGCCTAATCAATAACATATTAGTAATAATCTTAAATAAGATATTATGCAAGCTAATCAGTCTGAACTATGTCGTCGTCTCTGGCTAATTCACTTTTGGATCAAGACAATAAGTGTGTCATTCGCTTCACACAGAAAGTGCCCTGGCTTGAAAAATTTAGCATATACTTAACCATCAAATCACCAACGATATATCAATAGTCTTGATAGAACAATGGCTAATATCCGTCTGGACCTGGAGCTTTGAAACGACCCATATTCTTAACTGTATAAAATAAATTCTCTGCTGTAAAAGGAGCCTCTAGTTGTTGCCGTTCAGACAAAGTAAGTGTAGAAAACCCTTTACTCGATATTTTGGGGCAGCTTCATCAATCTCCACTGGTGCATATAGTGTCGTAAGAAATTCAATAGGTTCTCCAACTCCAGATTATCAGTTACCCATTGTCTCTCAGAATTATTCAATGTCTCGATCTGGTTCCTACATCTTCGGATAATTTTCATAGTATGAGGGTATGCAGTGTTAAGTTTCCCCATAAAAATCCACCTTTCTCTAGACTTTTGGAACCAGATTATTTTCTCTTGTTTAAGAGTCTCATCTAAAAGCTTTATAAAACCAGCCTCTGCAGAGAATAGATCATTCGCAGCGGCTACTTTAATCCGAGGTTGAACCTCTTCAATCTCTCGGAAAGAACCGCCTTGCGTTTATGAACATCACAAAAAATCCCCTAGTTTTACTTCTTAAGTTTAGATCTAAGTTTTACCAATGCGAGTTGCGTAGACACCGTACGATCCCATGAAGCTTCCAACAACTCTTTGAATCCTGGATGCTGCAACAAAGCTCCTCAAAACGGAATGGTTGCCTCGCTAGATTCCTTGACAATACAGGGCACAACTAAACCTGTAAAGGGGCATGGTCAGATGCAAAAAAAAAGGAGATGAGATACTGTCACTTTTTTCATTTTAGATAAGCCTAGCCACAACTGAGGACCCGATCTAATCGCTTAGCAATGAAGTTCCTTTCCTCACGATCCCTACGCCACGTGAAGGCGCTCCCTTTAAATCTTATATCTAGTAAAGATAAGCCATTTATCCATCAACCATATACTAGTGAATCCAGTGATAACTGGTCATTTCCTCCATTTTGTTCATCCAATCTCACGATAGAGTTAAAGTCAACACCTATCAGCAGTGGTTCTGTAATATGAGTAATTACATCCCTCAATATATCCCATAGTGACCGACGCCACGTAGCACTAAGAGCCGCATAGACTCCAATGAGGTGCACAACATCAATACCATTCCGAATTTGACAGAAATGAACTAATCCGCATATTGTACCACCATAACATTATCAATTATGTCTTTCCACAATAACCAAATACCACCACTTTGACCCACCGCATCAACTCAAAAGAAATTTTCAAACCCCAAACTTTAAAAAATCCGCTGGGGGTTATCACTGCCAGCACACGTCTTAAACCAAGCTAACACATCAATCTTAAAATTCTTAGGAATATAACAAATCAAATGTAGGAAATTAGGTTTATTTGGCCCCTCACAATTCAAAAGAAGGCAATCAATCATGGGACAACAATAGATTATTAGAACTATCGAAACGACATATTACGCCCTATCACTATCTACCATCTCCGTAGACCAAAAAACTTGTGTCTTAGGCTGTACCAAAACTGGAGGAGTCTCCATGTGCTAAGAAGAAGTCACAATAGATTTTTCTGGTAAAACATTCATAGAGGTATCAATTGGCGACGAATCTACCATACATGGTTGAATAATTGATCCATCAACACGACCTCCTACCCCAGCATCATCAGCTCCTTCATGTCTCGATCCAACTGTGGTCTCCATTCTCATGGCACAGAACTACATGTCTTCCTTCTAACAACCGTGAATCCATCCTCCGTAATAGGCACCACTACAACTTGTGAAGTAGGAATGACAACACGATCCTTTCTCACAACTTTCACGGGAGCCTAAGGACAAGAAGTAGTCGGATGACCATATATCCGACATCGACATTAGATCGTCGAGATTCCCTTATAAAAGACAAAATAGTGTTCTCATTAACCACAATCGAACCCTTCAGAGGTTTTGAGAGATCTACTTCAACATACACTCATGCAAAACATCCTCTCATGAAATTAAGAGTACTTTCATCCACCCGTACAAGTTTTTCTATACCACTTGTCATCTCCTCCAGAATAGCAACATGGTACAGATTCACCGACAATTGAGAAATCCGAATCCAAACTGGTGTAGTTCGTATTCTACTACGTGTAGGATCAAAACTCAGAGACCAAGCTTGTGTTAGCCGATAACTTTCAAAAACCCTCCATGGCCCTTCGGTCAGTGCGGAATTATAATCGTTTTCAGGGCTAAATCGAACCAGGAAAAAATCACGCGGCAATGTGTGATATTCATCGAGCCCAAAGGTTTCCAAATCTTGTGCAACTTCTTAAACATGGTTTTGCAATGTTAATACTCCGTTCCAACACTTTCACTATCATGCAGTTTTCCCATAACGAATTCATAGTCGTGAAAACTTCACCCCCGACTATAACCCTAGTCTCTCCATCATGACCATGTGGATACTCCACACGTACCCTAGCTTTCACAAAATCATTGGAGATTCATGGCGCATGAACTGAACCTTCATTCGCACCTTATTTCACCACCGTACCCGCCCACAATAGTTGGGGGATCAGGCGGCCGAACATTATCACTCACGTCATCTATGGTAACGTCACCGACATCCTCTTCACAAACCCTAACCGCACTCTCGTTCGCAGCTATCCTATTCTCAACCTATCTTATAATGTGCTTATATCACCAATTGTTTTTGATGGACTGATAATGATGAGTTTCAACAAAACAAAACAAACTTAATTGATAATGGTAGATTGGTAATTTGATATTTTCTTTTCAGTAGGCTGATTGATACTTGGAGAAAAAAACCACAAACGTGAACATAGAGCAAGAAAAATCGATTCACATAAGTAGGGATGTTAAAATGGGTAAAAAAACCCGGTCCGAACCCGAGCCCGAAATAAGCTCACCCAGAAAAAACGCAAAACTGAAAAAGCCCAATAAGACTAGAGTCTTATTAAGACTACCCATATGAAACCCAGAATAATATGGACTTTTTATGGGTACCCATTTGTTGTTCTTTACTATTTAAATTTGTTTGTAGTATTTTATTTCTCTTTTTTTTTACTCTCTCTCTTCTTTTTTACTCTCTCTCTCTCTTCTTTTTTACTCTCTCTCTTCTTTTTTACTCTCTCTCTCCTCTTTTTTACTCTCTCTCTTCTTTTTTACTCACTCTCATTTTTTTTATTCTCTCTCTTCTTTTTATTCTCTTTCCTCTTTTTACTCACTCTCCTCTTTTTTACTCTCTCTCTTCTTTTTATTCTCTCTCCTCTTTTTACTCTCTCTCTTCTTTTTTACTCTCTCTCATCTTTTTTACTCTCTCTCTCTTATTTTTTACTCTTTCTCTTATGTTTTTACACTCTCGTCTTTTTTACTCTCTCTCCTCTTTTTTACTCTCTCTCTTATTTTTTACTCTTTCTCTTCTGTTTTTTACACTCCTCTTTTTTTACTCTCTCTCCTCTTTTTTACTCTCTCTCTTCTTTTTTACTCTCCCCATCGTTTTTACTCTCTCTCCTCTTTTTTACTCTCTCTTATTTTTTACTATCTCTCTCTTCTTTTTTACTCTCTCTCCTCTTTTTTCCTCTCTCCTCTTTTTTACTCTCTCTCCTCTTTTTTACTCTCTCTCTCTCTTATTTTTTACTCTTTCTCTTCTATTTTTACACTCTCCTCTTTTTTTACCCTCTCTCCTCTTTTTTTACTCTCTCTTTTCTTTTTTACTCTCTCTCTTCTTTTTTATTCTCTCTCCTCTTTTTACTCTCTCTCCTCCTTTTTACTCTCTCTCCTTTTTTTTACTCTCTCTCTCTTATTTTTTACTCTTTCTCTTCTATTTTTTACACTCTCGTCTTTTTTTACTCTCTCTCCTCTTTTTACTCTCTCTGTTCTTTTTTACTCTCTCTCCTCTTTTTTACTCTCTCTCCTCTTTTTTACTCTCTCTACTCTTTTTTACTCTCTCTCTCTCTTATTTTTTACTCTTTCTCTTCTGTTTTTTACACTCCTCTTTTTTTACTCTCTCTCCTCTTTTTTACTCTCTCTCTTCTTTTTTACTCTCCCCCCTCTTTTTTACTCTCTCTCCTCTGTTTTACTCTCTCTCTTCTTTTTTACTATCTCTCTCCTCTTTTTTTCTCTCTCCTCTTTTTTACTCTCTCTCCTCTTTTTTACTCTCTCTCCTCTTTTTTTACTCTCTATCTTTCTTTTTATTCTCTCCCTTCTTTTTTACTCTCTCTCCTCTTTTTTACTCTTTCTCTTCTTTTTTTACTCTCTCTTCTTTTTTACTCTCTATCCTCTTTTTTACTTTCTCCCCTCTTTTCTACTTTCTCTCTTCTTTTTTACTCTCTCTCCTTTTTTACTCTCTTTTTTTTACACTCTTTCTTCTTTTTTACTCACTCCTCTTTTTTACTCTCTCTTCTCTTTTTACTCTCTCTCATCTTTATTACTCTCTCTCATCTTTTTTTCTCTCTCCTCTTTTTTACTTTCTCTCCTCTTTTTTACTTTCTCTCTTCTTTTTTCCTCTCTCTCCTCTTTTTTACTCTCTCTCACTTCCTTTTACTCTCTATCTTTTTTATGCTCTCTTTTTTTCTAAAAACCCATTGAGTACCCATTACCCAATGGGTATACCTAAATAAAACCCATCAGTTTTAGGTACTACCCATTTTAAGCCCGATAATTTTTTTTTTATTGAAATAAGACTTTGAAACCCTATATTATTTCTGGGTTTTGGGTAACGAATGAGTAAAAACCCATTTTTAACATCCCTACACATAAGTATTTATAAATGAATAAAACTGATATATCAAAATTGAAATCAACCCGAAAATAAAACAATTGTCATGTTGGATACTTGGTTAGCTTCTTACTGGTTAGTCGCGTTAATAATGGGACAGTAATATGAAAGCTTGAAGCTTTAGACTTCTCAGTTCTCTCAAAACCAAAATAAAAAGGCAATTCATAAATGCAACATAATGTAATGTACGCACATCACCAATCTAGATTTTTTTCAAACACAAATTTAAAAGTAATATTGCTCTTAACAAATGTCTGCAGATCCAGATCTGTCAAGCTTTTTGAACACTCTTTGTTTTTAAGTGGAACTCGCAGGTGTTTTGGGTTCATCGCCTGGTTTGGAGGCTGGAGGAGGAGTACCTTCTACTCCCATCTCGGTTCTTAGATCATTTATGCTTTGCTCCAGCTCAGTGATTCTCCCTCCCATGTCATCAAGTGAACCATCAAATCAAAGTCAAGGAAATTAAGATTTTTGTAAAGGAACTGATCTAAACCAATGTGATGAACACAGATATTGTGATCAAAATCCAATGATAAATGTGTATCATGTTATGGTGTTAAAAGAGATTATGTTTAGTATATATAACGAGTAGAAGAATTAGTATGCAACTTAACAAGGGACCATTTTCATAGAACCATGTGAGAGGCAACTAATCTGGCATTAGATAATTCTCTATTCCTAGTACTAAATTACTTTCCTTTATCAGGCATAAAGCAACTATTATCAAGGGTCATAACTACTGCTCTATGAGGGAAATATTTAAAATATCCTAATGCAACCAACATTCAACAGATCGGTATAAGGATATTCTTTGTGATGATGGAGTCTGACATTGTCTGGAACCTGGTTTGCTGAAACGCAAAATGAGACCAGAATTAATCAGATTATACCAACTGAAGCTGCAATTCCAAGGCCTCAAAAGACATTAAAGTAGGAATGAAAACAAACCATCTGCTGCAGAAGATTTTGAACCTGCGTATAAGAAGTCAAAAAGTCAGCGAAAATCCCAAATGAGTGAGTCTCAAAATCAGAAGCATATCAAACAAACAAAGAGTTACTCACAAAAGCAGTCATATCAGCAGTGCTCTGCTTAGTATCCTCAGAATCATGACCATCCTGTCAGAGAAAATAAAAAGTTCAGTAATAAGAACCAAAAGACACAGTAAACATAACTCCCATTAGATCTATCATATGCATCAGAACAAGAGAATGAAGCATAATAACAGTGAATATATATAACAAGTATGAACTCTTTTCTCTCATGGAGGTATTTTCTATCCGGAACTACTTTAGTGGCAACGTCACTCACAACTACATGGACGCTCCCAAGCAAACTATAAATCAAACATAACTTATACTAAAGCTTCCATAAAATCCGGAACTTAATACTAAATTTTTTGAAAAGACCGAAATCTAAAGTTACAAATCTACAGATAAGAAAAGAAGATCGAACAAATGCAGATTCCTTTAGGAAATCCGTAAAAACTGTTCATAAATTGTCCAGATTTCACTATAAGCTCAACATTTCGATAATCGGTCTACAATAACAGAACAGCAATCGAAAAATAGTTCCAGATTCCGGGAAACCGTAAAAACCTAATTCGAAGAAATACCATCTGAAATAGCTTTCAATTCAACCAACAAATCCGAATAACGAGCCTAGGTTTAGGAAAGGAATACATAAATTCGATAGAATAGATAAACGCGCACTGAACTGAAGAAAGAGAGAGAGAGAGAGAGAGAGAGAGAGAGAGAGAGAGAAAAAAACCATTGTTAGGGTTATCTTTTCGTCTGATCGGAGAATGGAGAAATTTGATACGACGAAAAGTAAAGAGACGACGGAGAAGAGCAATATTTTGTGTGTTTATTAACGGGTACACAATGTCCAAAATGCCCTCTTCTCTACTTTAGTAAATCTACCGTTATGATTAGGTTCGGTTGGATCATGTGATGTGTATTCACATTTCAAATTTCAAATTTATATGAACGTCTCTTATTCCAAACCAATTGTTGGGTTACCCAACTCACTCGATCCAATAAGAAAAATTGACAGGTCTAAGAGCGATTTGGGCCTAAATCGTCATCTTCGGACCATTCGAAAAGTCAGAGCCATGAACCAGGTTCAGGCCCAGGCCCAATCGGGTCACCGACTCTAAAATGTACGACATCTTCTATAAAAAGGGAGGCGAATCGTCAACAGAGGATATGTACTGTTCACCTAGATTATTCTCTAGAACATTCGAGAATAGTTGTACCGAGCCGAGCTCGAAATTCACTCCTTTTACTTAATAATACATACTCAAATTCACCTCGTTGTATTCTGGTCGATATTTTTGATTACTTAAAATAAACAAAGTCTTTGATTTATACTCAAAAGTACCGTACCGAAACGAGTACAAACAATTGGCGCTCAAGAGAGGGTATACCAAATATTTCTAACGACCAAGTAACAAAAATGACCGATCAGAGCTCATCTGCAGGAAGCAAAAAAATCCCCACAAAAAATGTGTCCACCAGCCTCGAAAGCGTCCCCAACAACGCCAAGGATTGTACAACCAACCGTCACCACTCATGGAACCAAGCAGGAGAACAATAACGACAAAACATTAAATGCAGAAAGGATGCAACGCATGGCAGATTCGCTATTCGCTTTGATAGAACGAATGGAAAAGGCAACTGATAGGTCCGAACAGACCTCTGAAATGGTGGCCCAACTACGAGCCGAGTTCAACAGAGACAATGCCACAACTAGATGTCCCCAATCTCCACCTCGTCTACAAAGACAGCTATTCGACAGTCCTCCCGAGCCTCGTTAGAACAGAATTCACGTAGGTGTGTCTCAATCACCAACAATCCTGACACATGAACTTGACGATCCAAGAGATGTTAAAATACGATCGTTAAGGACTGAGGTAAGCAACATGATGGCTCAAATGCGCTGATATCATAGCTCGGCCCCGCAGATAGTGCGTGTACTTTCTGAAATGCAAAACACTCTATTCACCAAACAGCTCACAAGCACTCCATTTCATCCCGACTTGAAAGTCAAGTGCCCAACGTTTGATGGGAAGTCCGACCCCATAAATTTTCTCAAAGCATTCAATCTCGCCATTGGAAGGACGAGATTCCCCCTGAAGAAAAAGACATGGACTATTGTCAGCTATTTGTTGAAAATTTAACATACGACGCGATGGAATGGTTTTACTAGCTCGATCAGTACTCAATAGAAAGCTTTCAACAACTTGCTGAGGCCTTCCTCAGACACTACTCAATGTTTATGCAGCGAAATGCCTCAGCGGTAGATCTTCAAGCCGTGGTACAAGGTCCCAGGGAATCCCTTAGATCCTTCCTTAGGCATTTCCGAGAGGTAGCGTCTCAAATCATAATAACCAACAAAGCTAGAATTGATATGCTAAGAGAAGCCCTATACTACGATTCAGAGCTTATAGCCAACTTTAGGCTACGGTGCCCCATATCCCTAGAAGATGCCCTCCATCACAGAGTGGTGTTCGCAGAAATAGAAGAGGACAGGGCGGCAAAATAAAAAAAAATATATAAAAGCCAAGCCCTAGTAAAAAAGAAAGCAACGAGAGAGCCGGCACATGAGGAATATCACGAACCGCACCAACATTACGACCGAGGATAAAAAAATAACAAAGGAAAGCAAGCCTCCACATATGCGGTCGACACCGCCGATGATAAATCTCAATGACCTTGGATCCCAGCCAACAAATAGTACAGAAATGCATCGCAGGACAAGAACTCTTATTGCGACTACCATAAACGAACGGGACACGAAACGTCCTAGTGCTTCTGACTGAAAGAATTGCTCTTAGCAAAATTTGAGAGAGACAAGGTCAAATTCTCTGAACCCAAGTTACCACAACGCGGTTAATCTGGAAGCGAAAGGTCACGAAGCTGTACCGATGTTACAACGAACGATGAAAAACCACCTACAAAACGTACCAATGTTTGCTGCTGCCTGACGGCACAATCAAACTCCCAATTCTCTTGGCTGGAATGACCAGATGGGTCAGGTTCCTCATCGTCGACCGACCCACCATTTACAATATGATCCTGGGAACATCCTAGACCAACACAATGAAAGCAATGGTCTCAACTTACCACTTCTGCGTTAAATTTCCAACTGACCAGTGAATCTATACACTCTGCAGAAATGAGAAGATGATCAGAACATGTTTTATTACCGAGTACAAACTCAGAAAGTCAGTGAGGCGTTCTTGCATGATCGCAAGTGAGGGGATCACAGGGGACCTCCCTCGGAATATACTACAAGATAATCCTAGAAAGGAAACAACGTAATTGATCAGCCTGGACGCAAACTAACCGGATCAAAGTGTTAAAATTGGCCGCAAGTTATCCATGACTCTACGCAATGAGTTAATCTCCTTTCTCAACAACAATCAGTTAACATTCGCATGGAGTACAAAAGACATGCCAGGGATAGACCAGAAAATAATCACTCACGAGTTAAACGTCGACCCTACTCACAAGCTAACAAACAGAAAAGAAGGAAGCTCAGACCAGAACGCTCTCAAGCGGTAAACGATGAAGTAGACCGCCTGACCAAGGCGGCCTTTATCACCAAAGTCAAGTACCCACAGTAGTTGGCTAATTCTATCGTCGTTAGAAAAAAAAGTGGGGGTTGGCGAGACTTCACCAACCAAAATAAAGCTTGCCCAAAGGATAACTTTCCACTACCACATATTGACAAGCTTGTCGAATCAACAGCAGAAAATGAGTTGATGTCCTTCATGGACGCCTTCTCGGGATACAACCAAATAAAATTGAACACAACCGACCAAGAAAAAAACCCCTTTATCACAGACTGCGGCACTTACTATTACAAGGTCATGCCATTTGGACTCAAAAATACCGGAGCCACCTATGAGAGACTCGTGAATAAGATGTTCAGAGGATAGCTCGAGCAGACAATAGAAGTTTACATCGACGACATGCTCGTCAAATCCCAGAATGGTGAGACTCACGTCATGGACCTCGCCAAATGCTTCGATGTCCTTAACGCCTATCAGATGAAACTCAACCCGTCTAAATGCACTTTCAGCGTCACTTCATGGGAGTTCCTTGGCTACATCGTATCCCAGAGAGGAATATAAGCAAACCCCAAGCAGATAGCCATGGTTCTCGACATGCCTTCCCCCAAAAATACGAGAGAGGTGCAAGGTTGACGGGGCGGATCACTGCGCTCAATCATGTCGTGTCATGATCAGTGGATATGTACTTACCATTTTATCAACTCTTGCGAGGGAATAAGCACTTCTCTTGGGATAAAGATTGCGAAGAAGCTTTTCAGTAACTGAAACCATATCTGGACACGGCTCCTATCTTAGCTCGGCCAAAAACCTTTGGAAACCTTATACTTGTACATCGCGGTCACCGTCGCCTCGATCAGTGGAGTGCTCGTCATAGAAGATCGCAACGAGCAGAGACCTATCTTTTATGTGAGCAGGGCTTTAGATGAGGCAGAGACCCGATACACTTCAACAAAAAAGCTAGCGTTGGTGGTAGTAACCGGGGCGCAAAAACTTCGTCCATATTTTCAATCACACTCAGTTGTTGTCTTGACCAACTTCCCGCTCAGAACGATCCTGCACAGCCCCAGCCAGTCTGGGCGGTTAACTAAATGGGACATCAAACTAAGTGAATGACATCGAGTATAAGGGACGAACCAGTGCGAAGTTTTAGGTATTAGAAGACTTCATCATCGAATTGGCTTCGAAGCTGCAAAACAAAAATGCTCTAGAACAAACGAACCAATGGACTTTATATGCTGACGGCTCAGCATCTCGTCACGGTTTGGGCGTTGCTATCCGCCTCGAATCTCCAACAGGAGAAATTCTGGAACAATCATTTCAGCTTGCCTTCCCTGCATCAAACAACGAAGCTGAATACAAGGCCTTGCTCACTGGCCTGCACCTCGCGAAAGGACTTGGCGTGCAACACATACTAGCCTTAGTAGACTCGCAGCTCGTTGTCAACCAGCATAATGGAGAATATGTTGCTAAGTGTGAAAGAATGTCCGCATATTTAAAATTGGTCAAAGACATCGCCAAAGAATTCTCTACGCTTGAGCTCATCAAAATCCCTCGCGGTGATAACTCTTCGGCCAACGCCTTAGCAGCTCTAGCCTCCGCGACCGATCCCACGCAACACAGAGTCATTCTCGTCGACTATATCGAACACCCAAGTATCAAACAGACCAAGCATCAATGTCTTGTCATCGATGAAGCCGAAATAATCTTTGATGAAGTAGAATACTCCCAGGAGAACGTTAACAAAAGCAGCATGGATTGGAGAGAAGAAATCAACGCATACATCATAAATGGTGAGCCCCCTTGGATAAATGGGAGGCTCGGAGGCTCAAGGCCAAGAGCGCCCTATACATGGAGATAAATGGAAACTTGTACCAGCGAGCGGCTAATAGAGTATTACTCAGTTGTATTAGCAATGAAGAAACCTTGCGTGTCATAGCCGAAGTCCATGAAGGAGCATGTGGCAATCACTCGGGAAGACGGACACTAGCCCATAAAGTACAAATATTGGGATACTATTGACCAACCATGATCGCTTACTGCGTAAAGTATGCTAAGTCATCTGAGAAATGTCAGAGACACACACCACTCATACACGCACCAGCTAAGGAACTAAACTCTTCAATAATACCGTACCTATTCATGCGATGGGATATGGACATAGTTGGACCTCTGCTCGCGTCAAGGCAAAAACGTTTCCTCCGCGTCATGACTGATTACTTCACCAAGTGGGTTGAGGCTCAATTCCTAGCCAAGATCCAGGAGGCCAATGTACAAAAGTTTGTCTGGAAAAACATCATTTGATGTTACGGACCGCCCTACTAGATTGTCACTGACAGCGGGACTCACTTCACCTCGTCAAAATTTGAAGGATTTTGCGCACGATAGAAAATCCGTCTTAGTAAAAGCTCCCCCATGAATCAACAAGGAAACGGACAAGTCGAGCCTACAAACAAAATAATCATAGAAGGCCTTAAAAAGTGTCTTGACAAAAAGAAGGGATGCTGGTCTGACGAGCTCGACAGTGTCCTGTGGTCATACTGAACAACGTCTCAAAGGACAACAGGCTTAACACCATTCGCCATGTCGCATGGAGTAGAGGTCATGGTCCCAATCGAGTCCAATGTAGAAAGTATCTGCCGACAGGTTTTCATACTCAACGAGGAACTCAATCAAGAGAAGATCTACGATAAACTCGATGATCTCGAAGAAGTCTGCGATGCAACACGACTCAAGATCCAGTAGCACTAACAGCACATGGCTAGGTATTACAATAAAAAGGTCAGGCAACAAAGATTTGAAGAAGGCAACCTCGTCATGCAATAAGTATTCGAGAATACGGCCGAGCTGAATGTATGGAAACTTGGTGCTAACTTGGAAGGTCCGTACATCGTCTCAAAACTAGGAAAGCCTAGAGTGTACGAACTCGCAACGATGTCCCGAGAAATGATTGTAAGAAGCTGGAACGTGATCAACCTAAAACGTTTATATTACTGAGTATCAGAGCCACAGGTGACAGGGCAACTCCTTAATAAACACCAACGACAACGTTAACTAGGAGCGCTCCTCGGTAAACTATCTTACTTACATCATACACTTGTAACTAAGAACTATGTTCAGCTTTATCCCTGCAAAGGGTACGTAGGCAACCTTTGGGTGCGGCTATAATATAACCTATTTTATTTTATAATATATAATTTATCGCCTCGTCTAATTTACTGCCTTAGGAGAAAAAATAAGGAAATCGCCGAACTCAAAAAATATGCGACAAACTTCCTTGCCGGCTATACAGGGTAAACTTGACCATAATTATATTCCTACAAAGCCTAAATTAAAGCTGAGAACCCTACTCGCAAAAGGCATTCTAGGGTAAGCCGAACCATAGTTTAGAACCTAAGCCTAAAAAGCCGAGCATCACACTCGCCTCGGTGCTAAGGGTAAGCCAGGCAACGAGCCCGCCCCGACAAAGGGTACCAAGCAGATTGAATGACAAAGGATACGTCATTAAAAAAGAAAAGTTATACAAAAGCAAGTTATACAAAATACTGAAGCCACCTTCGGATATTACAAAAACTCCACACCAATTTTTTAAAACAAAACACCAAAGATATAAAAAAAGAAACAAACAAAGGACAGAAACTAAATCTCCAGAGTATTTTCCTCCTCACCACGCACCGAATCCTCCTCTCGTCGAGGCTCACCAACTCGAAGACGATTCACCACCCCGCAAAACTCGTCCAGATCGACGAGCACACCATCATTAGTAGACGCGGGCATCAGACAAAGATCCCTCGTTATCCAGGTCGGGCACTTGAATAGCCGACGCCTGAACCTCGTAGTCAACAACATCTTAGGTTAGTTTCCTAACAACGGCATCCGGTACAGTAACACGCAACTTCTCTTGTAAGAACTTAACGCACTCAAGAGTACCTGATGTTTGACAGCTCATCAGGCGTGGCTGATCTCTCCTCTTGACAACACGAAAGTGCTCCTCGACGCGCCCTAATTTTGCATTCACCAGCCTAAGTTATTCAGCATGACTAGCACGCTAAGTTACAACCTTCAGACGCACCTGCAGGATGGCCCCGTCAAACTTGTTAAGAGTAGTCTCAAGCGTCTCGCGACTCACCTCGGCTTCTTCCTCCAATTTCTTCACGTGCTCCCACAATCGATCCGCCTCTTCCGCAAGAGCATCCCTTTCCGACCTCATTTCCTCCAACTTATGAAAGGCATCAGATGTTCGGTCCTCGTCAGTCTGACACTTCTTCGTGTACTTACTCATCTCCCGAACAAGGACACTATTGTCATGACCAGTAGCATGACCCTCGTATTTCTCACCAAGGAGGTTGAGATTATAGAAAACCTACAAGAGCAACTATCAAAAACATGCGAGGCCAAAAAGTGAAAAAAGATCGACAAAGCCAAGAAACTTACCTGCGCCAAAAGGGCCGCGGTATCAGTCACAAGTTCACCTTCGAGCATGGTCTCTGGCCTTGGCATACCACACACTGAGCCCTTGGTCTTGTAAGAATCTCCACGTTCATAACACGATCAGAACCAAGAGGCTCCGTTCCACGGAACTTGTACGAAAAGTTGTAGCTAGATGCATCATTCGTCGCAGTCTCCTCCACGTAAACTACCTTTTTTGCCCGAGTACTCAAGCCTTCTCCCTCAAGCGGACGCTTTGACTTCTTCTTGCGCAGAGCAGCGTTCTCATCCAATACCGAGGCAGATGTAGAATGTCGTGGAGAAGCCGTTGTCGAAGGCCTTGTCGAGAGAACAACCAAAGCAGTATTCAGATCCACAAAGGCAGAATCAGACCTACGCCCCGCCTCATCATTCTGCGCACCACCAACAAGCATGTCTCAGCCCGGTTCCTCATCAACTGGACCAAGTACGGCCAACGACAAAGCAAAAATTTGCTCATAGTTGGGAAATAGTTGGCACCTTGACATTCTGGCTCTAGAGGCTGCACGAAACCACCGACGTCAAAAAAAAAAGACAAGGACGGTCCCGTCCTTTACCTTCTCTAACTCTTTTCAAGTTACGCCTTACTTTTGAGGTATGGACGCCTGGCCACCGAGTAACACTAAGTTGCTTGATTCTTTAAACGTTGTCAAAGAAATTCGGAGGATATGCAATGATTCCCGGAGGATGCGGAACTAACGAAAAGAAAAAGGAAATCCAAAAAAGTTAGAAAAAATAACGTACAATGAGCCCACCCGAAGCAAAAAGGGGTCTCTACCAGGATTATGATTTGAGCAATTACGGTAAAAATGCAAAGTATTGATAACCAAGGCACCATCTATCCTGAGGAAGAAATACTGGTCCTTCCACCCATTGACTTTGCTTGGAAAGCCATTTGCATGGTTTGTAGTCATTCTTTGCCGAGACTAAAAGGTCCCGTCCTTCTTTGGATTTACAGATTTCCTCGTTACCTCTTCAAAAAAATGGGTCGTCACGTTCATTCCGCACTCAGCCCCTAGAATCAAATACCCCATCATATTCTTCAGAGACGCTGAGGAAAACTGCGTGAAGGCAAGCCGACGATGCGCGCAATAATTGACGAGCAGATAAGGCAGTAGAAAATGCATATCGCAGTCCTTGAAAAAATACTCGTACAAACAAAGGTAGCCATCAGGCGGCGACCACGATCTTTGAGTTGGGCTCGGGACCCAAAAACAGATCAAAGCGGTAATATGGCATTTGTTGATAAGTCGCCGCAGTGATCTTGTAGTAGTCTTTGTCGGAGGCTAGTTAAGGAACCTAAGCCAACGCTGAGTCCAGCGACGAGCCTCAAGAACGTCAGGATCGAGCTAGTTTGAGGCTATAGACTCAACGTCAGAAGGATCGTCTGCCACGTCTATAATTTCAGGCCCCATATCTCTCAAGGGAACAAAATTATCGTCCAATGAAGAGTCCTCATCGTCATCTTCCTCTTCATCAACATTCACCAGTTCGGCATGACCAGAAGTACCGGCCTCGTCAATGTTGGTCTCGTCACTATCAGTTGTCATATCCTCCAACCGACTAGTGCTCACCCTATCGGTCACCTCCCTAGAACGAGCAATGACCTCCGCATTGTCCTCAGTACGGACCTCAGTCCGAGTTCCTGACTCAAGCACATGGCTGAGCATCGGGGACATGACTCCCCAGATCACCGACGCCAACATTTTCATTCCTTAACAGATTAGCTTCGGCGTTCCTAAACGAAACCTCCAGCTCGATATCTCTAGCTTGAGACTCAGCTTCAAACTCGATGCCAAATTCACCGCACCATCATCCACAACCCTCAGTCGATCGGAATCAGCACTCAACAAGGATGACCCAGAAACATGCCATGACACCCCGCTAACGGACACCGATGACATAGCAAAATAGATGACGCCTCGGCAGAAATCAAGGAAATATAATGGAAAAGGAGATAGAGGAGAGAAAGTACCTGGAGGGACTATAGAAAGCGAGGATGAAAGTGAGGAGGAGAAAATGAAGTATGAGATTATATAAAGGAAAAGGGGCTCAACTATCGAAGAGATGCAATCATTAGACCTACTCAAATCCTAGGTCGGCGTGAAATTCACTTAATTGCGCACCAAATCACCAACAGACGCTCAACGAAGAGATGCCACATGGATCAGCGTGCGCCTCGTGAAGATACACAAAACGAGTGTGGTGACTTAATCGTCACCACACTTGAGGGAGGACCATTGTTGGGGGTTATCCAACTAACTCGGTCCAATGAGGAAAATTGACAGGCCCAAGATAAGTCACCACACTTGAGGGAGGACCATTGTTGGGGGTTATCCAACTAACTCGGTCCAATGAGGAAAATTGACAGACCCAAGAGCGATTTGGGCCTAGGCCGTCGTCTTCGGCCCATTCGAAGTTTGAGCCACGAACTAGACCCAGGCCTAATCGGGTCACCGACTCTAAGACGTATGACATCTCCTATAAAAGAGGAGGCGAATCGTCAACAGAGGGATATGTACTGTTCACGTGGATTATTCTCTAGAACATTCAAGAACAGTTGTACCGAACCGATCTCGAAATTCACCCCTTTTACTTAATGATACATACTCAAATTCACCTCGTTATATTCTGATTGATATTTTTGATTATTTAAAATAAACGAAACTTTTGGAAATACTGTACCGAAGCGAGTACAAACACCAATGTATGGAGTTTAAATGATATATATACATTTATCTCCAACCACGTAAGAGAAAGAGACCTTGCCTTGCTTAGCATTAATAATATTCCACTGATTCTGGTCCTCACAACATTAGTATATTTGATTTAGTTACGTTTCGTGTATAAACCCAGAAACCAAAAGTGACAAACATTACATCACATCTGATATGCTACAAATTCTATAACAACGATTTAAATATTTCTACCATAGACACAAGTGTATACGGACATCAACATTGGAGCCAAACCTAAAACAGACATAAGGCTTTTCTTCCTCAGCAAGATCATTTCTTCTTCTTGTTCCTCCTCCTTTTGACAGCTTCGACTTCCAATGGAAAACCCTGTGTGCAAATTAGATGTATCAAGATACACACCTAACCTTTTTGTTGCTTGGAACCCAATTCTTCCTCTGCTTCTTCTTACTAGAGGACCAAAACCAGATCCTGCTTCCAAACCTCTGTTTGTTTGCCCTTTTCCATGATGCCTCTCCTCGTCTTTTATTTCTTCTTGCTCGAGACATTCTTGACTCGGTTCGTCCCAGAGGATTTTAGGGTAACAATCCAGTAATTGCCTTCTCTTCTCCTCCAAATCAACATGTGAATGAGAAGTGTGTCTTAAGTTATCCCCAAGAAGCAACACATTCCACAAGGCACAGAATAGAGTGAGAGAGGGAAGCTGGGAGCCAAAAACACTAGCCTTTTCTACAACGGTATTCTGCTTTTCTAAAGAACCATTCTTTGACCGTATTTTAACCAAGCAACAGAAGATCAATAGGTTCAATCTCCAGTCCGGATAAGAAAATTCGCTGGTTTTGTTTCCCCACAAAGAGCTCATGTTGTTCTCCACCAGAACAATTCCAGGCATCTTGCTCTGGTCTACACAACTTAACTCTGGAACTGCTTGTCTAATGAATTCATGCATAAGAGAAGATCTCTGAGCAGTAAAGGCTTTGTAGCTTGAAGAATCTGAGACATCAGAAGCTGCATGAGTTAGAACCACGATAGTGTTCCGCCATATTGATGAGCCCAGAGAAATGGTAATGCTTCGAAGTAAATGGATATCTGGATGCTCGTCCAGACGGTCAATATAGAGGATGACATCAACTGGAAACTTTCTCATGCTCTTCTTTATCAACATGAGGACTTCCTGATTAAATTGTTCTTCTGTTGCAGAGGAATTGAGACCTGGCGTGTCAAGTATTCTTATTTGGATTCCTCTTACATTCCCCACTACGTAATTTGCAGACTTTGTGGTTACACCAAATGCACCAACAATAGACTTTGTCTCCCCAAAGATAGAATTAATCGTTGCACTTTTTCCCACCCCGGTTTTCCCAATTACAAGGATATTAATAGAGAAGTCTAAACCATCTGGAAACTCTTGTTCGGGCAACATTATCTTCCTTCTGTCGGACAAGTTATCAAGCCCTAAGGTAGTGTGATGTTCTTCACCAGCTACGCTCAGGTTAGACTCAACTTCAGTAAAAGTTGAATTTTCACTGGAAAGACTTGTTCTTTGAATAATCCTCTGAAGCTTTTCTTTCAAAAGCTGGGTCTTCTCAATTCTTTCCTTCACTTTCTTACTTATCAGCTGCACAGAACTATCAGAGGATAATATTTCAGAATAATTCTTGAAAGCGGATTCAAAGAGTTTCTTCCTTGTATCACCTGTACCTTCGTACTCGTCAATCTCCATTAAAGTGTGATTGTGGCTCAGCTGTACCATCTGCGTTTTATTTTCCATTATATTACAAGCACTCACAGAAGAATTTTCAGGCAGTGATCTCTCAAAATCTTGAAACGAAAGAATATTGGTTTCTTTTATGCCCACTTCGACTTGATTCAGTTCACTACTAGACTGAAAATTGACTTGCTTATTAATCTGTTCTGCAATCTGCTCCCCATTTTCCACATTCTCATTGTCCACCTCAAGGGAACATCGTATACTTGATGCTCTATTTTCATCAGGAAATGATGCCATCCTATCAATATTCTCTGCTTCTTGTTTTCCTTCATTTTCAGCATCTTGTTCATCTTTTTGGTCAACATCCATTCCCCCAGCGACCTCAAGGTTCATCTTTGTTACAGAATCTAGAGTTGGAGTCAACTGAAAACTTTCAAAACTCATTCCAACTCCAGGTCCACCCTCGCATTCGGTGAAGGAACCGCAATCACTTTTAATGTTTTCTTCTGCCTTAACTATCATATTTGGAGCGTCTCCATCCCCTGATTCTTTGCTTCCTGATTCAACACACCCCTCATCAAGAATCATCACTTTGGCTGCTTCACATGAGCAATTGACATCAGTTCTGTTACTTCTCTCCTTGCTCATACTTCCTTGACACTCACCTTGTTCGACTAGGTGACTGATAGTTTCATCTAATATTCTATACTCATCAATAGCGTTTTTTTCACTTTCCACCAGCAACTCAGTGCAATCACCTGGCACAACACCAAGACTACTCTCACTGGACACCGACCCATCATCAAAAGATTTCAGTTGCCCCATTACTTCCTCTGCGGGAACAAGTTCACCTGTATCAGAATCTGAGCATTCTGGTTTATCAGCCATTCCCATTTTTGCTAATACAACTGCATTATCTTCTACTTTTTTTGTATCACTTAGCTTCATCAATGCATCGAATTCATGAATACTGCCACCACCAGTTTCCTTGCTGATGGTTCTCTGTGCACCCCCTTTCTCGATGAGTTGCTTAAAACTTTGACCCAATCCCATTCTCGCCTCAATAGAGTTCTCTTCATTTTCCGCCATTAAATCATTAGGACCTCCTGGTGGAACACTGAAACTAAGTTCTTCGATATTCCTAGAGGACATCAAACCATTATCTAATTTATCTGAATTGTTCATTCTCACTGCTATTTCCTCTGTAGAAACGAGTTCACCTATAAATGAATTTGAACAGTCTGGTTCATCAACCAATCCCTTATCTCCAAATTGTAGTGCCCTGTCTTCTACCTCTGTATCTTCATCACCTGAAGCCTTTATTACACGCAATAACGCAGCGTCGTCATCATCACTACCTAAACTTTCGTCAGACTCACCATCATCCAAAGACAAAATGGCTCGGGGAATGACTACTTTTGCTTTCATGCTAACCCTATCAGCTTCACTAATTTCACTCTCGCTAAGTCCCTGAACCTCATCACTATTCTCACTCTCTTCCTCAAAAGAAGAGTAATGAACCGAAGTTTCCTCCTCAGTATCACCTGGTCTATGAATCACACTCCCGCCAGAAAAGTCACTTACATCTCCAGTTTTCCCACCTAGCTCTTCCCCTATTAGCCTATGAACCCTAATCCCACCCCTTATCACATCCTCTAACGCAGTCTCATCTTCATCAGTCCCAGAATTGAGTTCGTGTGCATTACTGTAACTACTAGCTTCACTAATTGCGGAGTTATGCTCGTCGGTTACAGAACTAGAGATCTCATCATCATCAGCATCATCATCATTTTCATCATCTTCATCAATTGTAAGGGGTGCACGAATTGGAACAGAACCGGCAGAAGAAAACGAACCAGAGAGAGAACGCGTGAGAAGAAACGCATCAGCTCTTGCCACAGCAACCGCTCTTGGCGCAGAAATTGAAACACGAGGCTTTCCAGGATCAACCGTTGATGCTGCAAGAATTGATAATATTCCAGGCTTCTCCGACTCCATAAAACCAAAGCATCCAAAGAGATACAGAACAAAATAGAGGAAGAACGATAAAAGAGGTATTTTGTAATCTTCTGTTTGTCTTGAGAAGACTTTTAGGGTTTTATCAAGATTTATCTGAAGCTTGTGGCTACGGAAGTAATAGTGTGGAAGACAAGAGAGCCACAGAGAGAGAGAGAGAATGAGTGATGCTACAAAACGGGCGGCTCGAGACAAAATTAAAGATTTTTCCTAATTTAGAGGAGGGAACAAATTGTTTTACTGTTGTGGTCAATTTGAAGCTTTTAGATTTTAAATTGGAATATACGGAATATTTTAAATGTTTTGGGGTTTATTTGTTATTAATGATTATTATCTTATCAATGTGCCTGATAAGAAACTCTGGGTAACCATCTCCGCCGCAGCCATGGCGGCTTTCCGATGCGCCATCTTCTTATCACCTTCGAGCTTGCTTCCGTCACACTTCGCCAGAAGGAGAATCTCCTTTAAAGTTATAAGGTGTTCTTCGGTTCCAATTCCGTTCTCGTCGAAGTCATCAAAAAGGAAAAATTACTTACGACCCAAAATCCTTAGAACCCTAAATCCGATGCCTCAGGAAACCGTCGTAGTCGGGATTGAAACGCCTGAAAGTGATCCTCCAAGCGACGCATTGTCTAACCAGGCCGATGATATAGAGGAGCTTCAGGTCTCAAGTAGCTCGGTTGTGTCGAACGAGATGAATGGTATATTAACTAATATATCGCCGAAGTTAGTAGCTAAATATGGATTGTATTTGATCGGATTGTTTGCATTTCAAACTGTGTGTGCCGTTTTGTTTCTGGGAAACTCAGCAAAATCTGAGAAAACGCCGGAAATTTCAAGGAGTCTTTCTTTGAATTTGAACGGGAAAAATGAGGAAACAGCGAGCAACGTGATTTTGCTAGAGGATCTTGAGATGAATGAGAAGATTGCAGAGATCAGATTGATGGCACGGGAAGCACGTAAAAGCGAGGAAAAGAGTGGTAAGAGAGATGATGATGAAACCTTAGATCCTGGTGGAGGTATTGATATTGAGAAAGAGATAGAAGCAAGACTGTCTAATATCGAGAAACGTTTGAAGTCACAGAGAAAAGGTTTGGCGGGATTGCGTGTAGACACGTTGGATGAATCTAGAAATAATGATTTGAAGAATGAGAAAAGTTTGATGTTTGAGAAAAAGCACAAGTTTAAAGCCGAAAATCCCCCAACGGGCAATGTGAAAGGCTTTGGTGGAAATAAGGGGAACAATGAGCTTATGCTTGAGAGCGAGAAGACAGTGCAAAATGGACGTGTTAGTGAATCACGAGATGGTGAGGAGAATTTTGAAGAACAACAAAAAGAGTCCAAGATGACTTCTGGTAGGTTTTAGAATATGTGCATAGTCTTGCAATATCATGTTAAGTACATTAATGAGGTGTGTTAATATGCAAGAAACAAATGGCCATGTTAGAAATATACCGAATAGATAAGTAGATTGACTAGCAATGAATTAAGATTTAACAGATTATTCTTTTTTTTTCTTACTTGAAATACTGTAGCCATTCTGACATTAAGGTTGCAATACATACGAAGTTGCTCAATCTTGTGTAATATAACTTATATGGAATATGCTAGCTAGTCATGAAGAGGAAATATATTGCAATCCTTAGCTAATTTTAGAATTCTAGGTGTTGCTCAGGAGCAAAGGCGGCCATCAAATGAAGTTAAGAAGTCAAGAAAGTCTGGAAATCAAGTGGGCAGAACACCAAGTAAGGAAGCTGGTTCTGGATTTGGTAGCACTTCATGGAAAAATGGAGAAGTCAGCAAAGGAAAACCGATGAGAAGAGTAAGGGAGAAACAACCTGAGAAAGAGAACAAAATGTGGTGGCTTAAGCTTCCCTATGTGCTGGTAGGTGTTATATTAGCTAATGAGAGCATTGATTTTGCTTGTTTTGGCTTCTTGGTTGTTAATCCTTTGTTTTGCTAGATACTATCAGTAATTCGCAACCAAGGACGAACTATCAGAAAATATTAAGAGCCAGCACTTACTGTTTTCTCTTTCTTCAGAGAGTTCTTATGAGGAGTAATATGGATCAAGAAGTAACTGAGGGATATTTTACTTTGAGGACCGTATCTATGGAACACAATGAGGGCCAAGTATCACACATGATTGCCTTTGAGGATCAAAGTGATGCTAGAAATTTTTCTTATCTGCTTGAATCATTTTTTGAAGACTTGGATAATTTCACTGCCGATGTAGCTCCCGTATCAACCGAGGTAGATAGCTCTTTCTTTTACATTTTCTAGAACCCTCAATATTTCTTCATGATCTGTTGACCTGATTTAAAGTAACTAAGTGAAACTGTATTTTTATTTATTTATTGTAGGATCTTCATGATGAAGTGACTTCTGGTGGCAAGAGTGTGATTGTTGTGAAGAAGAGGCAGCTTACGTTATATGCTGGACAACCATTAGAAGATGTTGAAAGAGCTTTGCGAACTCTGATTCAAGAACAATGATGAAAGAGCAATGATATCATGGAGCTTATTGAATCAATGAGCCTCTGGCATATTATGGTATAAACACTGAAATTGATTGGACACATCCAATAGGAGTAGGAGAAATAGAAAGAGTGTTATATCATGTAAAAACGTATTTTACATGAATCAAAGAGAACAGACATTTCTTTCCATAGAAATTTACTGAGATGAGACGATCTTGATCATGGCTTGTGCATTGAGCCCTTTCACATTCTTTTCACAAAACTTCTGCCAAGCTTCTTGTTTGTTTTCTTCTTCATTATTCCATGTAAATTTCTCATAAACCGAATTTACCATACTCCTAGCAGCTTCCCTTGCTTCTGGCAGTTTATCACTCAGCAAATCTGCAGTCATTTGCACAAGCAGAACCATCCCAAACTCTTCCATTTCATTTAGCTCCTGATAATAAGCATATAGAGGCAAATATTAATCACCGTTCAAGAAAATAATACCATTCTAAACATTCTGAATCATTGGCGATACCATTTTAGAAACGCAGTTGGAAGTAGACACTGCGGCTTTGGCCCTGACACGAGGGTTACTGTGGTGGACATAAGGTTGGAGCTTACGCAGAAGAGGCAAGCGACTCACCGAGTTAACCATCCTCTTCAGCGCTTTGTTTGCTTCTTCACACACGAACTTCTTGTCTTGTGAAGCTTTCATAAGCAACTGCAGCAGCTGTTTTAAACCATTGAATATCAAATGTTAAACCTATTTGTTAAATTTTGTAGCCAATGACAGAAGAAGTCTATTTCTACCAGATCGTCCATTGATTTAAAATGAGGTTCTTCTAGTAGCTTTTCTCCATAAGCATTGAAGATATCAAAACAAGTCATAATCGAAGTCTTGCACAATGCACTTCTAGGGTTCTTCATCGCCTTCACCATCACAACAATAAGCTTTTCTCTACACATATAAAAGTTGATAATTTCAACATCATGAACAACTCCATAAGCTTCGCGTTTTGGTAAAACAGAAGACTCACAGAAATGGTAGCAACAGAGAAGAGTGATAAACTGCAAATCTCCTTGTGTTGTTCAGCAATTCGCATACTTTAATCCAGTCCGTTGATGCTAATTCTTCTACTAGTCTCTATAAAATATTAACAAAAACCAAAATGAACATACTGAATCGCTGTGATCACTCACAAATTTCTAGATACAAGTGAGAATCTGACCTGGATAGAGGATTCAGGATTTGGAAATGGTTTGAGATCTTCAGAAGCAACATAGTCAACAGCTGATTCGGGTAGAGCTACAGGGTTGTTTTCGTCGTTCAGACCAGTCTCCGGTTGTTTTGAGAGTTTAGGCAGCTTCTTAGGTCGTTCTTGTGAGATCGGAAGAGCGTTTGCAATGTTCCTCAGCGCCATTGATGTAAGTATTGATAAAATCAAAGAGATAGAAAGAGAGAGTTTGATTTTGAGAATTGTTGTAGAGATATAATCTCTGGTGGGGTTTAAAACCTTTATATAAAGAGAAGAAATTTTATTAATATTCAAAAATCAAAAGCAATACTAGGTGAAAATAAAGCTAGCCGTTGGTAAAGGGCTTTGGCTCCAACGGTCACAACATTCGGTTTGGTTTAGAAAAAAGTCAAAAGCAAAGTTCGGTCATCGAAGTTGGTATTTCCGGTTTAGTAAACTTGTACACTGGCATTTATTGCTCATTTGAAACGACGTCGTTCATTAGTTTTAGAAACGACAACGTTTATTTTTGCTCCACTCGGGATTTGGTAAATGTATGACAACAACATTGACAAGGAGAGCTTATTCTCCGTCTTCCATGGCTTCCCTTTTTTTCATTTTTGGTCCCTAATTGAAATTGAATCTCTAGAAAATTGATTTGAATTCGACGTCGTTTCATGGACCAAGAGTATCGGGACGCTAGAACGTCGGTGTCGCACCACCACCACCATCAGCATAATCAAATGAGGATGACGGTTCCTCCACCACCGTCTCCTCAACCTTCGCCTCCGGTTCTTCCTCATGCTAACAGTGATCAGAGTACCTCGGAGCTTCGCTCTCTCGATTGTAATCTCACTTCCTTATGCGATCATATTCAATCCGAAGGTTTTGGTTTAGGTGTGTTTTCTGACATTGTCGTCAAGGCCATGGGATCAAGCTATCATCTCCACCGCTTAATTCTATCTCGCAGTTCTTACTTCAGGTATTTAACCCACAATTTCCGATTTAGAAGGGATGGATCGACTCAAACCCACCTTGGTTTCAGTGTGCATATTGAACCGTAGCTTTGTGGTAGTATTTGTGATACTACGGAATTGTTAAATTGTTAACTTATGGAATGCTTCAATTTTTCTTATTTCGAAATGGTTTTGATTACAAAGTATGCAATTCTGATTTAGGACTATGCTCCAAGGTCCATGGAAAGAAGCAAGCTCTCCGGTTGTGCACTTACTTGTGGATGATAAAAATGTTAATGAAGATGCAATTTCTGTTGCTTTGGCTTATCTATATGGGTATCATCCGAAACTTGATGATGATAATGCCTTTCGCGTTTTAGCTGTAGCTTCTTTTCTTGACCTCCAGGTATTCTTAATTATTAGAACAGATTTTTCAAAGTGTGTGGTGGCTTTTTCTTCATCAAAAGATTTTTTTTAGTTTTGCATGAGGTGATATAAAAACTAGGGATTTTATCCTACAGGATTTGTGTGCAATATGCACTGATTTTATTATCTCGGAGTTGAGGACTTCAAACTTTCTGGCATATCAGGTTTAAGATATCTCAGTCATGTATATATTTTTCAACCTCTTTTTGTCTCGGCGAATCTTGAGTACACAGACTTTCTTTGTAATTCAGGTGTTTGCAGAGAGCCAAGACTATGGCATACATGGAGAACGTGTAAGGAATGCTTGCTGGGGTTATCTCTGTCAAAATGGTGCCGTGGAATTAAGAGAGGTAATATAATGTTTATGCTTTAAACTGACATTATGATTTTTATGTCGTTAGTGAAGGCTTCAATTCTTTTGGATATCTTTCAGAAAAGCAAAAGTAGCCTCATTCTAGCAAGTATCAATTTCCACTAGCTAAAATGTTTATCCTTGATTATTGACATGGCATATTTAGCAAAGCATCTGATACTCAGTTTGAAGACTATGCAACCTAGTAATAGATTTAAGTAATTCTTGTTTTTCTGACTTGTTAAGTATGTTATTGCATTTTATGGTCAGATGCTGCCAAAACTCTCTGCTCAGACTCTATGTGCATTGTTGACATCTGATGAATTATGGGTCCCTAGTGAAGAAAAACGGTATGGAGAATCACATAGACTAATTAGATTATGTTTTCATACTTTATATTACATTAATGAAGTTTTCTTTAAACTGTGTTTCTTGCCATGTCAAAAAAGCTTTGAACTAGCATTGTACGCCTTCATAGCACATGGTGCTCTGTCCAACGCAGAACATTCCAACCAAGATTCCTTATTTGAGAGAGGGGCAAGCTTTCCTTTAGATTCTGCTGTGTTGAAGGGGAAAAATGTGATAGATGATTTCTCCCTTAGGAGTTTGGACTGTAAGTTAGATCATTTAGATCTAGAACATGACCTAAGGGATGCTAGTGATGAGGTCATATTTCCACTGGCAGGTATTATTGATTCCCAAAGTGGGGTTTCTAGTTCAAACCTTGTGTTTCAGCAATCTGCTGACTCACAGACAAGTGTTGGTCGTACTTGCACAAGTGTTGTTGAGAAAACAGAAGGCACTGGAGTGGCAACTGAAGGACCTTCCGAAGAAGCGTACTATCTGAGTAATGATAATTGGTTATCAAAGGCAGACTCTAGAAATTCTCCTACTTTTGGTTCCTCTGATGGTTTTGTGGTAAATGACTGGGGAAACTGTGGTGTGTCTGCTCTAACCTGGGGTGGACGTGTTGTGGGGACAAAGCAGGCTACAGGCCCTGTTAACGGGAAATATGGACTTACTGACGAAGAATACAGTGCATTTGTGAACATTTTTGAAGGTGGTTCACTTCTGTATTGCAATATGTCTTTTGAAACGCTTCTGAACGCAAGAAAACAACTTGAAGAGTTAGGTTTCCCTTGTAAAGCCGTGAATGATGGCCTCTGGTTGCAGGTTCGTTTTCCTTACACTTGCATGCTCTCTCATTCACCAAGTTTTAAAAGTGTAGGGATGGTGGATTCACTTAGCTTTGATGTATTTACACTTACTACGGCATAAGGTATTCTGGATCTAAAAGGAGGCATTTATCATAAGAATCCTACTGTTACACTTTTGCTTACATAAATGCGATAATGTCTTTCTGTTACACTACTATCCAGATGCTTCTCAGTCAGAGGGTGCAAGAAGTTGCTGCCAACACATGCAAAAAATGTTGCCTTATCAGTGCTGCATGCGCATGTAAACAGGGATTTGGGGTTTCACATGGTGCAACCTTTGACAATTATTATTGCCAAGACAACGTACAGAACAATATGATGGGAGACATGGAAAACGTATATGTGACAGAATCTTCTCAAGGTGAAGGAATAGGCATCTTTAAGCCTGTAAGGATCAGTGTCAGAGGACAGCAGATTGACGGGCTTGCTGGCATTGGATGTGAAGCTACATTCGTACCACCCCTCGTTTGTCCTCTCGTGTACTCTCGTGTTCCCATTAACAGAAATAGTCAGCAATCTATAGCTAGTGATGGTTCTGAAGGTAGAATTGATCAAAGTGGAGAAATTACAAAAGATGGCTTGACAAGTCTAGTTGGGCTGAGCCGAGAAACAAGTGGTGTTGGTAATTTTACTCGTGGAGAACAAAATGAGGGAAGACGCAGCAGTGGAGCTGCTGTTGGAATGTCAGAACCAAAGGAATCTTCAGTAGGGACTGAGTGGCAGAACGCAAGTTGTACAATATCACTCGATACAAGGACACCTTTGTGTCACTTTCCTCCCTTTCGTTTTGGGTAGTGTTTCTGCCTCGTTTTCTTATATCGAACTCTCTTTTTTAAAATTCTTTTAACTTCACCGTTACTCTTTGCTTTGTCATGTTTCGTAAATGGTTCCTCTCAACTGCGTAGTTTTCAATGTCTGCAGAGTTGAATTTGAGGATGTCCATAGACTATCTAATGGTCATGTAGAGCATTCTCCTGAATTCTTCTATGCTGGTTCTCTGTGGAAGGTATCACAAACTCATAACTCAGTCAGCAAGCTTTCTCTTTGGAGCCATTCATGGTGTACTGACAATGAATTATGGGTGTGTTGAAACGTTTTAACACCTTTTCCAGATTAGCATTCAAGCATTCAATGATGAAGACCCTCAAGGACGCCGAACTATTGGTAACACAAGTCAAACACAACAGCCAGATCACATATATTATTCTCACATTAAATAGGTTTGTCATGATAACAAATTTGATGATCCATAATTACAGGATTGTTTCTTCACCGTCGTAAAGCAGAGATAGTGGATTCAGTAAGGAAGGTCAGTTATTTCCTTCAAAATACGCCAGAATATTATCTAAACTTCTTAGTCATGTCTTCCAGTATGACAAATCTCTCCACCCTCATTCAGGTCCATGTTTACGTAGATCCTCGTGATAAAGTGATGGCACGTTACCAGGTATGTTACAAATATACGTTTTGGAAATTCTCGTTGGTACTCATGGACGATTCCATTTCTAAGCGGAATGACAAAATTAAGGTCTTATTTTGATGCATCTAGTCATAGTTTTCTTCCAAAGATATATTATTTTCATTATTCTTGTAGCTGATCTATCCCTCGAAACGAGAAGTGGTGTTGTTTGGGGACTTTAAGCAAAGAGGAACTCTTCTGCCTAAAGCTCCCAAAGGGTGGGGATGGCGCACTGCATTGCTCTTCGATGAGCTTGCGGAACTTATCCAGAACGGCGCTCTTAGAATCGCTGTCGTGGTTCAGCTCGTCTAGAGGTCTCTTAAACTCACAATTTTATGTAACTACTGGAGAAATTTTCACATTTGGAGGTTATCCTCGTAAATCCTTATTTACTGTTAAAACTCTCTGTGTGTGTATGTATAAAAGAGGCAGAAATTATATAAGGAAAATATCAAAATATTCTGAACATAAATTTTTTCTATATAGTTTTGTTGCTTACAGTTCCTCTCCCTCTTTTAAATTGTACTAGAGATCACCTGCTTCAGCTTTCTTTGTTAGTCTAAGTTTTAGGTTTATGTGACATATTAATAGATTCTAAAGACTATTGATTTTTACTTCCCTATGCTTTTTTTCTCTTTTTGGCTGCTTCTGTATGCTTATTTTTTTTTGTCGAAACAGAGGATAACATTCATCATTTTTAAAAATATTACAAAACGTCTTGGCAACTAAAAAAACACTGCAGAATAACTTGAATCAAAAGACTTAACCTGAAAACAAGATCAATCGCAACCCCAAAAGGAACCTAGTCCTGACCTGCATCTAATAACTATTAGGAGATAGTAGATAGGTGATTCTCAAAGTCTTAAACTATCTCATCATAGCACCTACATTAAGAGGTCCGTGGTGCCTTGTTTGTCGCTTTCTCATCATAATCTGGATAACGTTTGTGCTTTGTTTCCCTGTTTATTAGCACCTAAAACTCCTGCTGATTCTCCGCTGTAGCTAGGTCGAGTTCTAAAATCGCTGAGAAGTGTTCAAACTCACCATTGTTAAGTGTGATATTCTTTATTGTCTCAGACAATGATGGCAGATTGTCAACGTTGTGTCCTGTTTCAATTCTCTATGCTGGAGAGGGTGATCCGTGTGGTATATTTTGCGTGTCTTCAACTTCCGTTGCCTGAAATTCCATCTGAGAAAACGAAGACGATATATCTTGTGGAATTGTATTATCTTCCAGCTCAATGAGATAGTCAGATGTAGAAGGTATATAGGTGCAAACCGTAGTGTCGTGTGTCATCTTTTACAGTTGGGACAAAAGTTCGTGATCCCTTCATAGTGGAAGAAAACATGTAACCTTTCTCCATTCTGAAACCTTAGTGGCTTGAAGAATTTCAATCGCTCAAACGGATTAATGTTCACTCTTGCTCGAATTGTTGATGCTCGTAGTACCGAGAATGCTTGTACATCTACCTCCAGCACTTCACCAAGTGATCTAGCTATGATTCTCGTGGTCATAGGGGATGCATATTGGAGAGGTAAGTCTTGAATCTGGATCCAAAGAGGTACTTTCGAGAAGAAAAGTCTTGAATCCATCGGAGCCCATCTCTGAATCAGCACCAGCCAAGCGTTGTAAACAATAGGTTGTCTCCTCAAAACTGATATGAGATCTATTTCACAAGAGAATACAAATTGAACATAGTCATGATCAATAATACAACCGTAGACCCGTGTGTCCATGCGCCACATCTTTGGACGATCATGAGCCATCTCCACTAAATTTTGTTCTGTGTAGTTTATCGGACTTGCAACCAGACTTTTCTTGCTCATCTCCACCATGCTGTAGTGTGAATAGTATGGGATGAAAATGTCTTCGTCTCTTCTTCCCATATGAAACTACTCAATAGCTGTCCAGAAATTGTCCACCATCTTAACTTGAAGCTTTTCTATTTCTTGTTCTGTAAGTAGTTTATGCATATGCTAATGCTCTCTCCTTAGTCTTTATATATACTACGATTGTGTGTGGAGGTATGTATAATCATGTATAATCATGAGCTTTACCATCTGGCCTTGCGTTGGATGTCTTGGGGATTGAGAGCATGCGAGCCAATGCATGTTCAATACGTGTAGAGCAACGCCGCCTGGAAGCTTCGCTATAATCTTTTCAAATCTTTTCTGGAGATAAGCTAGTGATTTAATTGGTTTATCTCTCAGGTGGTGGCATTTGTCTGACAACCAAGGCATGAGCAAGCAAAGTGTAAAAAGTAGCTAATCATTAGCTATGCCAAAGCGTGAGTTAGGAGTGGCTAAGCAGAGTGGTGTAAGGTGTTGCGAGAATCGAAGAGGCTTCTCCTGTATCCCCTCCGACGAGCTGATCATCCGACTTCATGGGCTTAATCATTGTATTAAATGCTTGTAATTAAAGCCTATTAAGTAGGTGAAACCAAAAACCTCGTACGTATTAAAGTTGTCATAATTTAGTTGTAAGTAGTTATTTGAGCAGCACTTGGTACTTTTGTCTTCAGATGGTTTCCTCAAGAGTCGTAGGGTAGATAGTTGATTGTGTGTTGCTGTTTCAGTAACCAACCTGGGATGTGTCTTCCAATGTAATCTTGGAATCTCTATTCCTTTATCACACTGCTTGCCAATAGATATTGCCACGAGAAATTTTGTGACTGAATTTGCTGAAAAGAAACCTTGATATCTTGTTTTGTTATCTCCTGGATTGTTTTTAGTTGATCTCTGAATCGAAGCCATTTGTGATGTTGTGTTATGATCTTGTGAACTACTCTATTATCCATCATAATTCGAGCACGGAAAAAACTTAGATGCTTGATGCTCTGTAGCAGCCAAATTAAACCTTGGAGCTGTACTTGAATGCTATCACCCCTGTTGAAAAGAGTATGCCTTGAGTGCCAAGTTATCTATCTTCCATATTTTGAATAATCCAGGCTCCACCATGTAAGTTCGAATTTGTCCCATATATTGTGTGCCACCAAGCAACATATTTCCATTTTCCATTTGATCCATTTGTATTTTCTTTAAGTAATCTCCTATCTATGCATTTCATGTTCCTGTTTTGGTCTTGCTGTTGTATCCATATTTTAGCTTCATATAAGCTCTCTTGTATGTTGGACTGTAAGTTTGGATTTGCTTTTCCTAAGATGATCTGATTGCGCGTTTTCCATATATACCAGAGGATCCAGGGAAAACTAGCTCTGATGTCAGTGGGAATACTTGTTCTTTTGCTGGATAATATGAGATGTATAATGTTACCATCTAAGGGGTTGTTAAGGAAACCTCTCACTGGTTCCGAGAAATTGGAGAGGCGCCATATCTGTCTTGCTGGGTAACACATGAATAGCATATGGTTTATTGTCTCTTCTTCAGTTCCACATATCTCACACACAAGATTTTGGATCACTCTTCTGTGGTATAATTGAGACTTGACTGCTAAAACACCAGATAACGCTTTCCATATGAAAAGTTTGATTTTTGCTGGTGCTTGTAATTTCCATATCTTTGCTTTCAAAACATTGTGATAATTCAACGGTGGTGTAGCTTCCAGGGATCCAAATTGGTTCATATGACTGATGAGCCAATAGCCACTATTGACTGTATAATCTCCTGATCTATTAAAACTCCATATCCAATCATCTGATTTTTGTTGGTTTGGAGTAATCGTCCTGGAGATGTCTGCCTGATGTATGGTCCTATTAAGTATATTACAGTCCCAACCTTCTTGGTTCAGAAGTTCAGATACTCGAAGGTTAACATTCAGTAAGGAATTTTTACTTATAGGTACTCTTGGTTCTTTATCCATTATCCATTTACTAGTCCAGACGTAGGTGTCTCGTCCATTTCCTATTTGTCGAATGATACCTTTGGACAATAATTTCCTTCCTTTAAGAATGCTTCTCCATCCATAGGAGGGTTTATTACCTGTAGAGCTATCTAGAAAAGCCATATTTGGGAAATATATGGACTTATATGTTTTAGCGAGCAATGATTAAATTGTTCTGCAAAATCCTCCAAGCTTGTTTTGCCAGTAATGCTGTGTTCAGGTTTTCGAAATCACTGATTCCTAGTCCCGCTTGTGATTTAGCTTTTTGAATGATCTTCCAAGAAACCCATGAGATCTTGTTGCGGTCAGTATCATTGTTCCACCAAAAAGATCTGGCTATACTTGTGAGTTTCTGGCATTGAGTTTTTGTAAGAGCAAAACAGGACATTGTGTATATCGGTAGAGCCATAGCCTCCGTTTTTAGCATTATTTCTTTCTCCCCTGCCGTGAGAGACTTGGCAAACCATGAGGTCGTTTTGCTCTTTATATGATCCGTTATAAACTGGAATTGTTTTGTTCTTGAACATGACAGAGAGTTTGGTAGTCCTAGATATTTATTCATATCATCCACTGATTGAATACCAAGTAACTCCTTTATCTCTCTCTTTTGATTTTCAGAGATTTTTCCAAAAGTTATCGATGACTTTTGAAAGTTAATTGGTTGGCCTAAGACCATCGTATAATCATCAAAGAATTCTTTGATTGATCTTGCTTCTGTCGAAGTGGCCTTACAGACAAAGAAACTGTCATCCGCGTATAGTAAGTGAGTGATAACTGGGCCCTCTATATGAAATTGTATGCCAGTGAGTTTACTTTAAGAGACCAAGTAGTTCAGTCTACCTATCAACGCTTCCGTGCATAGGGTGTAAAGATATGGTGATAATGGGTCTCCCTGTCTGATTCCACATTTTGGTTGTATGAGACCATGCACTTGTCCATTAACCAGTATGGAATATGTTACGGATGTAACACAGTTCATTATCAATTGTATGCCCTTAGCTTCGAATCCCAGCTGAGATAACACTTGTTGAAGAAAATCCCATTTTATTCTGTCATAGGCTTTTGAGATCTCTGTCTTTATTAACGTGTACTCTGCTTTCCTTAGTCTGTTAGTTGTAATGTGATGGTGAGCTCATGTGCAATCATGATGTTATCAGTTATGAGCTTGCCTGGCGTGAAAGCACCTTGAGTATCTGATATAATATCCTTAAGCATCGGTTGTGTCTTCTCGTAATTATCTTAGAGACTGATTTATATATCATTGAACAGAGACTAATTGGTCAAAAGTCTTTCATCTGAGTTGCATTGTCTTTCTTGGGAATTAAACTGATGTATGTGTAGTTCCAATCATGTGGAATAATCCCAGTCTCGAAAACCTCTTTAATTTCCTGAATTACTTGTGGTGCAAGCATATTCCATTAAGCTCTATAGAAGCAACATGTCATTCCATCAGGTCTTGGGGCACTATCTGGTCTGATGGAGAATAGCCTCTTTTATTTCTTCATCTGTGAGTGTTGCTAGTAGTGTTTTATTCATCTCCTCTGTAACTTTAGATTGTATGTGCCTGCAGAAGGAATTGCTAGTGTTTTGAGAAGACGATTGAAAGAGTTTTGTAAAGTACTGAACTGCCACCTCCCCTTTTGATCCTTCAAGGTATTGTTTTTGACCTTTCACATCATATATATGTGATACGATTCATTTTCCTCTACTTATTCACGCCATTGTGAAAAAATTTGGTATTTGCATCCCCTTCTCTGAGCCACCTTTCTTTTGATTTTTGTTTCCAAAATTCCTCCTCCAGTTTTATCTGCTGTTGTAACTCACACTTAAGCTTGTTGGGAATGTCCTGAAATCATTCGTACTTTCTTTTACAATACGTACAATCGAGTATTCGATATCGTATAATATTAGGTGGTTATAATGTTTTGTTAGAAACCAATTATAATCTATAGATTAAAAATTTATTACTAATATTATATGATTCTATAGGGTCACACACCTAAGCAAATTGGATCAAAGGTTTATGGGTTTAATGATTCATCATCATGTATATATTTGTATGTGATTATGTGAGTTTAATTAAGACTAATTGTTACTCATGTATATGTAACGTTTTTATTAATTGGGCTATGGCCCATTAGTGTGTAAATAATGGCCGCCTACGTTACATAAGGTGTGTATATATATATGATGTTTCAATAATGTATTGGAGACATATGAAGACACACAAAACCCTAAACACAAGAAATAAAAACGTTTATCAAGAGTGGAAGAGATATCGATCTCTACGGCACTAGCATCCCGTTATCGATCCAGTTTGTGTGTGTGTGGATACCGATAGAGGCACTACGTTTGGAGTGATAAAAGAATCTCGATTTTTTCAACTACTTCTGTTGCAAAACAACAAGGTATACTCTAAACTCTAAAATCTAATTGTAATTGAGAATTTGCATGATGTCCTGCTTGATTAGATCTAGTTAGTTTTTTGATATTGCAATCTAGTTTATTTTCCTTCAGTGGTATCAGAACACACATGTTTAATTCTGAAATTGGATCTAGATTAATCTATATTTTGATAAAAATAAATTAATCTGATAATTTGGTGATGTTTGAGATTAAAGAGTTAATTGGTGTTCATGAAAATATGATTTGTTTTGTTCGTCGTTCGTCGATGTCAAATCGAAATTGTAATTTGATTTTGAATGATAATTAAATTTGATTTGATCATCCGATAATTGTCATTCGCTTGTGCTTAAATTGATTCATGAAACCGTATACTTTGCTTTGGCCGCAAACTTTGACCATGTTCGAATTATTATGTGTCAATCATAACTGATCTTTCAAAACAACAATAATTTTAATTTGATTAAAATTCTAATGTTTATCTAAGATCAACTAATAATTGAAAGAGTTTAATAAGATTAAAATCATTTTCTTCATTCGTAAGTCATAAAGAAAAGATGAATCTTTTATATCGTTTATGATTTTGATATGATCAAATCTTTGATTAGGATTCGATTAAGTTATTATTTTTTTTTTCGTCAAAATGATTTTGATTTAAAGAGAATCATCCGTTATAAATGGAAGTAAGAAGTTTGGACAATTTGGATACAGCATCCAATTACAATAAGGCAGTCTAGTAATAACTTTTGCTAACTTATCAGCACATCGATTTGTTTCTCTTGGTTTATAGCACCATTTGACATCATCAAACATGTATCGCCAGCCCTTAATTACCTTAACATACGGTTGTAACCTGAGGTTTGTTTGCGGTGCGGTGATGGCATGATTAAGGATCGTACTGTCACCTTCAAAAATGACGCGTCTATAACCCAATCCATATGCAGCTTGCATTGCCCAAATTAGGGCAGAAGCTTCAGCTTCCTCTGCCGTAAATCTGCCTTCAAATTTCCCCATACCACTATGTAAATAGTGGCCATCATTATCCCGGACAATCCACCCCATTCCCGATACCGAGGCAGCTTGTTTGTGGGAAGCATCATAATTTAGTTTAACCCAATGTTGTGGTGGTTTACTCCAACGCCGTTGATGTGTAGTCATCGCCCTTGGCTGTAGATATGCTCTTGCGTTATCAATCTTAGAATTTTCCCAGTCTTGGATGTCATACAGAATTCGTCCCCACGATTCATATACCGTGTATGATGTTTTCGAAAATTGAAGAGAATTTTGTGCCTTCCATAGCCGCCATAAGACAAGCTAGGGTGTACACCTAATGTGATTAGGGAGTTCGGTATTATGTGCAATATCCATAAGGATCCTTATTCGATCATAGAATTCGGTATTTGGTACGGTCAATAGTTGGTAAGGTAAGCCGGAGCACCGCCACAATGCTTTCGCATACGGACAGGTGAAGAATAAGTGGTCCGCTGATTCAAATGAATCGCAGCAACAGGCACAGTACATTGGTGGGTTTAGATGTCGCCTCTGGAGATTGCCGCCGTAGCCAGTGCACCTGATGTAAGTCGCCATATAAAGTGTTGTAGTTTGGGTGGGATCTGTAGTTTCCATATATGTCTTGCTATATCTTGCGCATTAGCAAGTGGCGGGTTTGCATCATTTTCTCTAGAAAGTGCCATTCGATATCCCGATCGAACTGAATATACACTTGACGGAGTGTATTGCCATATATATTTGTCTTCCTGCATGACCTGAGGTATATATATGCGATGAACACGTGCACGGTTCTCTGAAGAAATCATAAGTCGTATTTTGTTCGCATCCCATTGTTGACATCCAGGTTGCATGAGCTCAGAGACTGGTATTGTTGGTCTGTATGGGGGAAGTAGTTTCGCAGGTCTCGGAGGGTTTAAGGGCATCCAGGCATGGAGACCTATTGAGGTATTATTACTATTACCTATTTGTCGCAAAAGTCCTTTTTTTAGAAGTTGGCTTCCAAAATGTAGGGATTTCCATCCGTATGAAAAGGAAGGTCGGTTTAGGGCGTCTAATAAGTTGGTGGTTGGAAAATAACAAGCCCGTAAAAGCTTATACAAAAGGCAATTAGGTTGGTGTAGTAGTCTCCAAACCTGATTGGCCAGCAAGGCTTGATTGAAAGTTTGGAGATGCTTAAGTCCTAATCCTCCCAAGTACTTAGGTCTTGTTAGTTTATTCCATGTGACCCAAGAGATCTTCCTGTAATTATTTGTAGAACCCCACCAAAACCTTGCAAATAGTTTGTTGAGATCGGTGCAGAGGGAGTTAGGTAGTTGGAAGCAGTTGCATGGAATAAACTGGCATAGCATAAGCAACTGCTTTAAGTAAAGTCTCTTTCTCCGCTGGAAATAAATATCGACTTTGCCAGCAATTTAATTTTTGTCGTACATTAGCTGTGATATAGGAGAACATTTGCCTTTTATTGCGTCCAAAATATTCAGGTAGGCCTAAATACTTCCGTCCTCCGCCTATATTAGGGATACCAATACATTGCTGAATCGAGAATGTTTTGGACTATGATTCGATTAAGTTATTTAATTATATGATAATTAATAATTTAAGACAAAAATTAAAATTAATTAAGTAATTTATAATTCAATTAAATACATATATGGTATGTATTAGTTATATTTACATATTTATATTAGATATAAAACTTAAAGATAAATCTAAATTGGTTTTAAAATTAATCTCTTATATAATAAAACCGTAGTATTAACTTAAATACTGTGTTATATTGTCTGTTTTGGACTAGGTTGTATGGTTACTAAGAAATATTATCACATAATATTTGTCACACAATTATATTCTGATAAGATTCTATAACTACTTAATTAATTATTATTATCTAGATTAAATATCTCTATTATAATAAAACCGCAACGTTGAATTATCCGTATAATTTATAATAATATAATAGAGATTTAAAATCCATGATTGGTCGATTTGTATTAAAAAAATAAATTTGTCTGAAGAAATTTTTTTTAGATAATCTATCACATGATTCGGTTATATTTTTATCTTTTTGTAGCAATAAATTTTTATTGATTTGATTTGATAGGTTGTATTTTAATTTGAGCCATAACTTGACTGGTTAAATTTTGAACCAACCATTTTTTTTCTATTTTTAAAATAAAGATAATTTTGTTAAGATTATGATATGATTCTCTTAATTAAATAGATTTTGTTTGTTTGTTAAATTATGATAAGAATATTAATTCAATAATTAACTATATACCTTATATTTAGGGAAAATCAAACAAAAAATATTTCTAATCCTAATAGAATATAAATTTAACCGAAGTTTATACAAGAGATATCTTATGATAAATTTAATAACACCAACAAAATTGATACCCTTTTTCTCTCGATTATTAATTTTTTATCATGTCTTTCTTTCAAATTTTTTTGTTAAAATATAGCAAAAAAGCGTGGAGGATTAAAGTCAAAATTTTAAACCTCTGGAAGGTATACATCAAAGAACATGGTCAAATGATTGATATGGTTCTTTGTGATTTTAAGGTATATTATTTAGAATTTATTTATGTGTATGCTTTTATAATAATTTTAAATATTTTCTAATTAATTTATTTCTCTATTATAATAAAATATTTGTAATTAGATATTCTGCATCTTTGTAATAATATAATAAAGATTTTAAATCTCTTGATTTATTCTGATTGGTCGATTTGTTTAAACTAATTATTTGTTTTAATTTGATTTCAATAAATATATATAATTAAAAAGGAAACTTTAACCAATTAAGATTTAATTTTAGCTGGGTTTGAAAATAAAATCTCTAACCAATTAAGATTTGAATTATGTTTGTTAAAAAAGAAAAAATTTAACCCATTAAAATTTGATTTTTGTTGCTGTAAAAAGACCAATTAAAATCTTATTGATAAATTTTTTAACTAATTCTTATTAATATCTTTATACACATAATATTAATAATTTGTTTTAAATTTAATATAAAAAGATTTTAACATATCTCTCTATTATAATAAAACCGTAACAATAAGGTTTTCCATATCTTTATAATCAAATAATAGAGAGTTTAAATTTTATATTTCTTTTGATTGGTCGATTTATTTGAAATAATTAATTTGTCTGAGTAACACTTGTTTAGGTAATTTTCCACTTGATTTGGTCTTATCTTTATCTCTTTATAGCAATTTTTGTTTTAATTTCGTTAATAGAGATTTTTAGGTTATGATATGGTCACTTTTTTGAACCTCAATTTGATTGGTTGTATTTTTGAACTTTAATTTGATTTTGTTAGTTATAGTTATTTTAACAAATAAGTTAGTTAAGATTATGATAAGATTCTTGATTAAACAGATTTCGTTTGTTAAATTATGACAATAACATTAATTAAATAATTAACCAAATACCTTATATTTAATTAAATAATACGATTTAAATTCCTTAAATTTATTTTGATTAATCAATTTGTTTAAAATAATTAATTAATCTTTTTGTTTAGATAAGATTATTTTTAAAAACAAATTATTTTGTTTTTGATGGATTTTAATAAAAACATACAATCATAAAGAAAACTTTAACCAATTAAGATTTGATTTTTGTTAATTTAAAAAAGAATTTCTTACCAATTAAGATTTGAATTTCGTATGTTAAAAAAGGAAACCTTAACCGATTAACATTTTATTTTTGTTGGTTTAAAATGAAATCTCTAAACAATTAAAATTTGATTTTCGCTGGTTCTAAAAAAATCTTTAACCAGTTAAGTTTTGATTTTCGTTGGTTTAAAAATAAATCTTTTGTTTGGATTTTGATAAGAAACTTAAGATGAGTTTGTTTGTTTTAACAAATAAGTTTGTTTGTATTTTCATAAGAGCTTTGATTCAAATATTATTGTTCATCATAATAGATAACACCAGAAAAAGTATTTTATTGAAATATTCCTAATCCAAATCTCAATACATTATATTTAGGGGAAATCAAACAAATAATATTCCTAATTCTAATAGAACAAATTTTTCGATCAAAGTCTATATAAGAAACATCTTAGGACAAAATTAACAACACCAAATATTTTTGTACTCTATTTTTCTCTCGATTTTTGTTTTTCTTCATCGTGTATTTTTCTGAAATTTTTTCCTTTGAAACCCAACAAATAAACCTGGAATATTAAATTTAAAATTCTAAAACTCTAGAAAATATACACTAAAGTACATGTTCAAACTATTGATATGGTTCTTTGTGATTTTAAGGTACATTATTAATAATATATATATATATATATATATTTGAATACCTTTATAACAATTTAAATTATTTTCTAATTGATATATATATATATATATATATATTTCTTGGTGATAAAATTCACTGTAATGTGAAGAAGAATGAATTGGTTTCTAAATTCAAAAAAAAAATTCTTGAACAGTGAAGTACTAAAATNAGTACTAAAATCATTACAAACTTACCAGTTTCTCCTACAACAAATCCTCTAACTAATTCTGTGTTCGGATTAACATTGGTTGATTACCCTGAATTACTTGAAAGACGACTCAAAAATATATATCTTATATGTAAGTAATAATTTTTTTACTAAAATATTATTTTTGACTGTA